>PVJL010003921.1:0-136758 GCA_004026885.1 Lyroderma lyra
TGCAGGTCTTATATGAAGGTCTTTAATCCATTTTGAGTTAATTTTTGTATATGGAGAGAGTACACAGCTCAGGTTCATTCTTTTGCATATGTTTTCCCAGTTTTCCCAGCACCACCTACTAAAGAGGCTGTCTTTTCCCCATTGTATTTTTTTTTGCTCCTTTATCGAAAATTATTTGTCCATAAATTTGTGGGTTAATTTCTGTGTTTTGAGTTCTGTTCCATTGGTCTCTATTTCTGTTCTTCTGCCAGTACCAAGCTGTTTTGACTATTGATGCTTTGTAATATAAATTGAAGTCAGGGAATGTAATACCACCAGGCTTATTCTTTTTATGTAGTATTGCTTTGGCAATTCGAGGTCTTTTATGATTCCATATAAATTTACTAATTGTTTTATCTATTTCACGACAGTATGATTGTGGGATTTTTAGGGGTATTGCATTAAATCTGTAGATTGCTTTAGGCAGAATGGCCATTTTAACAATGTTAAGTCTTCTATCCATGAACAGGGGATATTTTCCCACCTCTTAAAGTTTGTTTCATTTTGTTTCAAAAGTGTCTTGTAGTTTTCTGTGTATAAGTCTGTCACGTTCTTTCTGAAGTTAATTCCCAGGTATTTCATTCTTTTTGTTGTGATAGCAAAGGGAATTGACTCCCTCATTTCTTTTTCTGTAGATTCGTTGTTTGTATATAGGAATGCTGTTGATTTTTTTACATTGATTTTGTATCCTGTGACTTTACTATATTCGTTTATTATTTCTAATAGTTTCCTGGTGGAATCTTTGGAATTTTTTATATAAAGGATCATGTCATCCGCAAATAGTGACTATTTGACCTCTTCTTTCCCAATTTGGATACCTTTTGTTCCTTTCTCTTGCCTGATTGCTGTGGCTAGAACTTCCAGTACTATATTAAATAGCAGTGGTGACAGGGGGCATCCCTGTCTTGTTACTGATTTTAAGGGAATAGGCTTCACCTTTTCCCCATTCAGTATGATGTTAGCCAAGGGCTTGTCATATATGGCCTTTATTATGTTGAGATACTTTCCTTCTGTACCTATTTTATTTAGTGTTTTGATCATAAATGGATGTTGTATCTTGTTGAAAGGTTTTTGTGCATCAATTGAAATGACCATATGGTTTTTATCTTTGATTTTGTTTATGTGGTGTATCACATTGATTGATTTTCATATGTTGAACCATCCTTGTGCTCCCAGGAAGAATCCCACTTGATCTTGATGTATGATCTTTTTAATGCATTGTTGTAGTCTATTTGCTATTATTTTGTTTAGGATTTTTGCATCTGTATTCATCAGAGATATTGGTCTATAGTTTTCTTTCTTTGTGTTGTCTTTGCCAGGCTTTGGTATTAGGGTAATATTGGCCTCATAGAATGAGTTAGGAAGTATTGTTTCCTCTTCAATTTTTTGGAAGAGTCTGAGGAGGATAGGCATAATTCTTTAAATGCTTGGTAGAACTCACTGGTGAAACCATCTGGTTTAGGGCTTTTGCCTTTAGGGAGATTATGGATAGTCATTTCAATCTCTTCGCTATCGATTGGTCTATTTAGATTATCCAGTTCTTCTTGGTTCTGTCTGGGTAGGCTATAAGTTTGTAGAAATTTGTCCATTTCTTCTAGGTTGTTAAATTTCGTGGCATAAAGTTCTTCATAATATTTTCTTATAATTCTTTGTATGTCTGTGGTATCAGTGGTAATTTCTCCCCTTTCATTTCTAATTTTGGATATTTGTGTCCTTTCCTTTCGTCCTTTGATTAGTCTAGCCAGGGGTTTGTCAATTTTGTTTACTTTCTCAAAGAACCAGCTCTTCTTAATATTAATTTTTTCTATTGTCCTTCTGTTCTCTACTTGGTTTAGCTCTGCTTTAATTTTTATTATTTCTTTCCTTCTGCTGATTTTGGGTCTTGTCTGCTCTTCTTTTTCTTGTTCTTTAAGATGTGATGTTAAGATGTTTACTTGTGATTTTTCTTGTTTCTTAAGATAGGCCTGTAATGATATAAATTTCCCTCTTATTACGACTTTTGCTGTGTCCCAATAATTCGGATGTGTTGTATTTTCATTGTCATTAGTTGCTCTATATTTTTTAATTTCATCTTTTATTTGTTCTTTTAGCCAGTCATTTTTTTAAAAAGCTGTTGTTTAATTTCCATGTATATGTGTTTCTTTCTGCTTTGCTTTTACAGTTGATCTCCAATTTCAAAGGTTTGTGGTCTGAGAATACACTTGGTATGATTTCGATCTTCCTGAATTTGCTGAGGCTACTTTTGTGTCCCAGCGTGTGGTCTATCCTTGAGAATGTTGCATGTGCACTAGAAAAGAAGGAATAGTTTCTTTTTGCCAGATGAAGTGTCCTGTAAATGTCAATTATGTCAAATTGCTCTAATGTGTTGTTTAGAGCTGATGTTTCCTTATTTATTTTCTGTTTGGATGATCTGTCCATGGCTGTTAGCAGGGTGTTTAAGTCTCCCACAATGATTGTATGTTCATCAGTTTCTCCTTTCAAATTTGTTAGTAGTTTCTTTGTATATTTTGGTGCATCCTGGTTGGGAGCATATATATTAATTAGTGTCAAGTCTTCTTGTTGTTGCATTGTGCCTTTTATCATTATGTAATGTCCATCCTTGTCTTTTACTATCTTTTTTAACCTGAAGTTTATTTCATTAGATATCAGTATGGCAACTCCTGCTTTTCTCTGGTTACCATTTGCTTGAAGTATTGTTTCCCTTCCTTTCACTCTGAGTCTGTGTTTGTCCTTATGGCTGAGGTGTGTTTCTTGGAGACAGCATATGGATGGGTTCTGTTTTTTAATCCAGTCTGCCACTCTGTGTCTTTTTTTTTTGGTATATATTGAGTAATACAATTTTAATACAACTTTTTTTGTGCTGAAAATGTGTATACATTTTTTTGGCACCCTCAGTATTTGTGTACTCTTTATTAGTTTTTTCATCCAATATCTGATTGGTTCTCTTTTTCGAATGACTACTTAACGCCAGGTACCATTATCTCAATGAATGTATGCTGCGAATAAAATGAATAAAACCCACCACCTAGTAAGGATTACATTCTAGTAAGAAAGGCAGCACATTAGAAATGTGTGTTATAATGTCAGGCAATGAAACATACGACGGCGATAAAAATAAAGCAGTGTACAGCGGAGAATGACCTACGGGCAGTGGTGACAATATTAGATGTGCTGGTTAGGACATTGACTCTGAGGAGGTGATGTGGTGCTAGGAACTGAATGACTCGAGCTGCCCATTTTGTGAAGGTCAGTTGTCACAAGGGGGAACTCTGAGAGGGATGCAGTTATTAAATTGGAGGGAGAAGGAAAGCCAGGGAGCCTGGGTGTGAACAGAAGTGGTAGAAAGGGAAACTGCAGAGGCTGACGGGGAACAGATCACATAGGTCCTCATCAGCTGACTTAAGTTCATATATTTTTTTAAGTCAATGGAGAATGACAGTCGGACTTTAACTCATATCTCACCTGTTGGGCTGTGTCTGCCTTATAAGGATGGGGTCTGTAGTTCCAAATGCATCCTCAAAGCCTAGTGTTAACTTTGATGGGTGGATGGGTGGATGAATGGATGGGTGGATGGATGGGTGTATGGATGTTTGTGTAGGTGGGTGGGTGTGTGGTTGGAAGGATGGATGGTGAGACAGTCAGACAAATGAATCAATGATTCTCCAACCCTATTGCTCTTTTGTTTATGTGATTCAATTTTGACAATGATTTTTGCTAGTTTGTTTGCTTGCTTTTCTAATATCAAAGTTATTTATTGCTATTTTATACTGCACAAGTATCCCTTGACAAAAGTTTAAATTTCTTACACCTGAATAAGTAGAATTTCCTGAGTTCCACACCATGAGGGCTACATTGGTTTTCCATCTTTTGCTAGGTAAAAATTTGATTGGCTGTCATTCTTTTGCTAGGTGAAAATTTGATTGACTTTCCTTTCACTAGATAAAAATCTGATTGGCTCACAGCTTGAACATGATTGCCTGTCCACTTGAGCTCACTTGGATTTTCATGTGGCAGCTAATCCTAAAGGATCATGTTAAGCCAGATTCCCCACCTCAAAGGTCAGAGAATCAGACTGCAACTCTCCAAAAACAATGGGATGAGCAGAGGGCTAATCTCTCTTAGGGAGGATCTGCCTGTGGGCTGGATGACAGCCTCCCTGCTGGGCAGAGGAGAACCTGGGTGCCCTGGGGAGTCTGCCCATCTAATCCAGGTCAACTACCTGGAAGTATGAAGGTGGCAGTTCTTACATAAACAGAAAGATACACATTGGCACTTCTTGACAAATCTAGAAAGTAGAAGTGATATCAAGGCTATTATGAGAGTAGCTAAGACAAGAAAAGTAAATGTTGGAACTGATGACTAATAGCTAAGACATGTTTAACTAGTACATTGATGTATCTTAGAAACCCACTTGATTTAGAGACATTAAGAGCAGATTTAAAAATCACAAGAGTTGTGGCCAGCTCCTGTAACAGGTCCACAGAATATGAGGGCTGTCTGGAAAGTATCCAGCCATGAAAAATAGAGGCAATTATTGCTGGATTTTTTCCAGACAGCCCTCCTATGCTCACAAGGAAAATCTTTTTTGTAGGACATAACACAAATGAAGGAGATACTAAGCTAGCCTATTGATTGGTTGGAGAGGTGAATGATTGAATATTTTGTTCCTGTTTTGATTATTTTGTTTGGGTTCTGAACTCCTTAATTCCCTCATTTGCTCCATTTAGTGATACAGATGTCAAAAGGCCCTGGGAGCCTGGAGAGATAAAAGCGAACAGAGGTGATAAGCCAGAGACACTTTTTTCCAAGGAAAGGTCCTTTGTCCTGTGCATTTTCACCTTTTAGAAAGAGAACAGGCCTGTTGGTCCTGCTGCGGCTTTGTCCTGCTTTGATTAAGGTGCCTGGCTAGACTGCAGTGCACATATTACAATGAGCTGAAGCACCCTGGTGCAAAGACAAACTTCATGCTGATGGACTTGAGTGCAGAATCTGTTTTCTCTCTCCTAACCCCTACGGCTTTAGAGAATTTTGTCCCTGCCCCATTTAACTGGCATCTTTCATACAGGGCTGCTTTTATTCAGTCCAATTATCTTCTCATTCTCGCCCTGATTCCTTTCACTTACATCCAGTAAACTCTCATCTTCCAGTACATTATCCTGCCTCTTGCTCATGCTTGCACCCTCCTCTGTGAACTGAATTCGGAATCTGATTTGGAGCTTGTCTTTCCGAGTGTAAAACCCCTCCTGCTATAAATAAACACCCTGCGTTTACTTGAGTTTCATGCTTGGATGAGTCACATCAGCATATGTTTTACTTCATGTTATCAGCATCTTGTGGGTTGACGTCTCATCATTTTTTGCTCTGAAAATGACAGCACTGAATATATCCTGAAGGGCTAAGACAGGTTGAGGACACGCTTTTCTCCGAAACTCTTGGAGAGAGCAAGTTAAACCCAGGCTAGTGATTCCTTTTCTTCTAGTCCCCTTTGTTTCTGAGGATCTTACAAGGTCAGACAATTAAGTTCACTAACTCATCCTAGAAAAAGGTCTACAAAACTCATAGCTGAATATCACTACCGTCACCTTCCAAGTACTCCCCTTGGGAAGCTGTGCACCGATGTCAGTGCCTAGTCCACCCTTCAAAGCAATTTTGGAACTCTTTTTCTGGGATGGCCGTCAGAGCTGTTGTTCTGCTCCAAATCTGACAATTAAGTTTGCAAACTTGCCACTGTGCACTTACGTTGGCAGTACTGTACAACTAACTTGGTAAGGTGTCGTAACCTTGCCAAACACTTGAGCTCCTGATCGGGCTGTGTGACCTGGAGACAATCCTGTTCCCCTCCCTGAGCACTCTCTTAGCCTTTATTAGGAGAATTTGTCTTCATGCCTTTTTTCTTCTAAATTACGTATGTCTCTGAAAGGCAGGGTCTTTGTCTTCTAGAAGGTTGTATTTCTAGCCCTTTTCACCAATTATTGTCAATGCTGTGTCACCAAGCCTTTGTCAGTCAACCTGGAGGAAAATCGTCTGAGGCCATCAGACCTAGAGTCTTGCTATGTTTCTAGCTCATGGAAAATAACTGATTATCATATTATCTTTGACTTGTACGAGCTCACACAGCAAACTGTTAATAATAGCAATGATAACAATGTAGAAAATAGCAACATTATGTAGTGATTAAAGTATACCAGGGACTATTCTAAGAAATTTATGTATGTTGACACATATATATTTGTACCATTATTTATTTGCCATATACAATTATCCCAAGTATATTATATATACTTGTTATTTCCTTTGAAAAGTGAGAAAATGTAGACAAGAAATTTTAGCCACTTGCCCAAGATGTCTTAGCTCAGTAGGACATAGAACCAGGATTCAAATCCAGGTGGCGGGGCTCCAGACGCTGACGTGAGCACTGAAGTACCTAGAACCATGTGTATTTTTTACTCCATGGGCACTGACACATAGTTACAACACGAGCAGGTCACCACTAGTGTTTCATTTATAGGGTATGCACAAGCCCGGAGGAATAACTTGCTGTCATTCGGCAGCTGCAGTGAAGTGATGGCATGTGTGAGTCAGGGCCTGCTGTTACTACATCAGAGACGTTATTTTACCTGGAACGGCCCCTAGCACTACAAGCTGCATCACAGCTTTATGAACATGCATGTAAGAACCTGCCATTGTGTGGGGAGTCCAGTCACTGATGGAAGACTGCCTGCTCTCGCTGTGTGGTGTGCCTGTTCATCAGTGAACAGGAGAAATGAGCTATTGCTGAGAAAGCTGTGTATCTTCCTATGACAGAGCAATAACGTTTGCTACACAGTAGTTGTTATAACCTTGCTATTCATTCAGTGAGAATGTGTGTGTCTGTGTTTGCTTATTTTATCTGCATATATTTAATTGCATGTACGTATGGTTATCCACACACATGTAAGGAAGTCATGGACTTATTTCTCTCAAAGTCATTGTTTTATGCTATTCTATAATTCAAGTGATTACAGCCATGGTGTGTGTGTGTCTATGTGTTTTTTGTTTTTGTTTTTGTTTTAAAGTGAAAGCACTTTAGGTTGTTCATGTACAAACAAACTCCTCAAGCTTAGGGAAACGTTTGCAAAAATATGGTCTCTTCACTTCATTTTTCTGTGCCCCCTGCTGCCACTGTCCAGTTCTGAGAGCCATGGTTATCTCCTGGACTTCTTCCTTTAGCTCCTAATGATTCCCCCTGCCTTCAGCCTCTTGCTCCTGAAGTTCATTTCCCATATCCCGGTCTTCCTGAAATGTGGGCTGAATTGTTTGGAAGAAATGCCACAATTTACCTTTTACTGTAAATTTCCCATCCTGCCCATGTTACTTTGTTTTTCCCTCAGTTGTCACTCTCATTTTCACTTCCAAATGGAGGATCATAGTTTTGAGAGAGCACCTAATGCTCTGGTCAGAGGGCGGTGCTAGGGGCTCAGGAAAACCTAGAACCTCGGCACGTTTTCCCAGCTAGGGTGGAGTTGGGGCATGCCACATTTCCCAGGGGGAAGAACTAACAGGGAGAGGCATCGTCCTTTTCAGAGTCATTACCTGAAAGATCTTTTCACTGACCACGAGTGGGATTGCTGCGTGGGGCGTGAATGTGCACTCAGAGACCCCGCCACGCCCCGAGATCCCTGAGAACTGGGAAGTAAACTCAGTGATAGCTGTAGGACGGTGGTGTGTAGTCAAGTAGAGGAAAAACAGAAAATGACTGAACTCTTTGAGGATGAATTAGAAAACATCGATTTATTCCCAGGCACATTTTTTTTCTGTACTTCACTTTAAATAATGTGTATTTTCTTCATATGTCATGCTGGGCAGGTGTGTATATGAAGTAGGGAGTACTTTGCTGAAAAATTCAGTGTGGCAGTTAGGCAATGGTGTGAGGGTCTTGTCAGGCATACCCTGCCTCCGGCCCAGGTTCTTACGGTTGACAAGGGACCCAAGCAGCTAAATGGCACTTGATGTTTTATTGATGGAGGCTCAGTAACTGCACACACCGCTGAAATGCAAGTGGTGGACCTGGCTTGGACCAAAGCACCCCTCCCACTCCCCTACTTTGACCTGAAGGTGACCTGTCCCAGGGAAAGTCTCCCTTGACTCAGCCGAACCAGCTGCAGCCACAGACTTGGGAACAGGAGGGAAAAGATCCAGGCTGGGTCTGTCTGTGGGCGCTCCTGTCCGCTGTGCTGGGTGGATGGGCGTTAGACACAAGCTGAGCCCAGCACCAGAGAGAGCAAGGCAGATGTTACAGGGACCTTCCTCCGTATGGGGAGAAGGCAGCAAGGGTGGGGGGCACCCTGCGCTGGCTCTGCCCCCCAAGTGGGGAGGCCGATTAGCTCCCTTTGCACGGCCTCAAAGAGGGAAGTGCACATGTAAGGGGAGGGATGCACCTTTCCCTTTCGCCATGAGGCGATGTGATGTCTGAGAAGAGAGAGGACAGAGCCGAAAGGAAGGATGCAAATGACCTTCAAGGAAGGTGCATTATGACCCAGCTATGGGTAGAGTCCGGATTTAATTTTTATTAATCTAGATAATAGCTTACGGGGGCCTTATGGTGACCTTCCTGGCACTCTAAAATTTAATTATATTTTTAGAGCTTCTGTTAATGTCTTTTGTGGGATTATGTAATCGGGGACATCACCACCGAGCCTCATACATTTTATTTTAATTAAGGTTTGAAATAAGCAGGAATGAGGAACTGTGCATATTAGAACCATTTTGATTTTAGGGCTTTTATTTGAAATTAAGCCCAGAGGCTTGAAATCAGTGTTCTTTTAGTACCAAATATTTTATATGTATTTCTGTATATATCTTGAGTATATTTATTATATACTAGTGTATTATGTAGTAATATCACTGTTTTATATTGGTGTTTTTTTAAATTGTTAGTTGACTATAAGTATATCAGTCTGTATATCCTCACAATAGTTTTATAATACCCATCTTGATGAAGCATATTTTCTTCAGTGTGTATATTTTTCTGAGTTTTTTTGTTATGATGAAGTGTTTCATTTTTTGTTCTTTAATAACTGTACCTTCATTATGTATGTAATATAAAGAGGGACCCAAAAAACTGAATTACCTTCTGGAGGGCGGGCCCCTTGTAGCACAGGCTTCTCCGCTAGGTGAGTGCTCTAGGAGCCCATCTGCATCCGTGTACCAGCTGGCGTGGTTGTGCGAGGCTGCATTTGTCTTCAGTGAATTTTTTCGGAGCCTCTTTCAACGTGTTTGCCCATTTCATGATGGGTGATTGACACGAACAATGTGCAGCATGACGACGGAGCTACCCACATCCGCTGAGTGTTCAGCAGTTTTTGACCAAGAATAGCATGACCTCTGTGCTCCACCCTCCCTATTAACCAGATCTCACCCTGAGCGACTTTCTTTTTTGTTTCCCCGATGAAAAAAGCCCTCAAAGGGAAACATTTTTGCCAAAGTGGAAGAGGTGAAACAAAAAATGGCAGAAGCACTAAAAGGCATCAAAACTGAAGAGTTCAAAAACCGTTCAGAGCAGTGGGAAAGGGTTCTCAATAGGTGTATTGCATCCAACAGAGAGTCCTTTGAAGGAGACTGAAGTTTAAACATATAAGAATAAATACACATTTTTTTATAAATAAATTCTGGGGTTTTTGGGGTTCATTAAACCCATTAAATTAATAGAAAATTCTCTTCCACATTTTAGGGTCACCTCAACAGTGTGCTAGATACTTTTGTAAATTTTAAACCTGGTTATTCCCTTAAAGTCCAAAAATAGGAATTCTGGGCGAGAAGGAAATCTCTATTTTTCCTAAGACATGCTTATAAAGGGAGAAATATACTGCCAAGCCTTTGCTTTCTTAGTTGTGATGAGTCAAATTCTTAGTCTCAGGTAGCCTGTAGATCAGGTTTGTCCCCTGCCCTGGCCCCATGTCCTTTTCTGTCAAATGAAGACGCAGGGCAAGATGTCCCTGGCTCCCTGGCAAAAACCCGGATTGATTTATAAAACTTGTGTATTTATTCTTACATGTTTAAACTTCAGTCACCTTCACAGTACTCTCTGTCTGATGCAATGCACCTATTGAGACGCCTTTTCTACTGCTCAAAACAGTTTTTGAACTGTTCAATTCTGACACCTTTTAGTGCTTCTGCTGTTTTTGTTTGTTTGTTTGTTCACCTCTTCCACAACAGCAAAACATTTCCCTTTGAGGTCTTTTTTCATCCAGGGAAACAAAAAAAGTTGCTCAGGGCGAGATCAGGAGAATAGGGAGGGTGGGGCGTGGGGCTCATTCTGTTTTTGGTCAAAAACTGCTGAACATTCATTGGGGTACGGGCAGGTGCAATATCATGCCACACATTGTAAGTGTCAGTCACCCATCAATTAAATGGGCAAATGCGTTGAAAGAGTCTCCAAAAAAATTCACTGAAGCCGAATGCAGCCTCTACCAATCACTCCTGCTGGTTCACGGATGCAGATGGGTTCCTAGCACACTCACCTAGCCAGGGAAGCCTGTGCTATAAGGGATCCACCCTCCAGAAGGTCATTCTGGGTCCCCCCTGGTACAGAGTTCATTACTGCAGGCATATGAAGTGTTACTTGCTTTGTGTGTGCATCATATGAATTCACACAGGCTTTGTGCAGATGTTTTCTGCTGAATAGTCCTGTCCTCATGTGCCTTCTGGTGGCTTTAGAGAGATTCTGTTTGGGAAGGGATTTCGTGCGGTATGATTACAGCCTAGTAATTACAAAGTAGCAATTGATCCTCCTCTATAATTACAGCATGAGGGTGTTCTGCATTGGCCCCTAGCCCGTAGCATTTTTAACGGGGGTGTGTGGGGTGTGGGATGGCAGAGGTTCCTAAAACTTAAATACTTACGTGTTTTAGTCTTATATCTCTCACCGATGGGTATTTATCATGATGATTGTTAGGCTTCCACCCCGTCAGAGTCAATCACATTCACATATGTGATGGAATTGGGAGGGGAAGGTACCAGAACAGAGAATAGACAAGAAACAGTCTCTCATTCAACAACTTGTTTCTCCACCACAGTCTGATAAACATAAGATTACAGTGCATGTGAAACAATGACAGGGAAAGTTCATGTGAAGTCCCAGCCTGTGACTGAGGCTTTGCCCCAAAGAAGCCTATTTGGATTTCTAAAACGTTCCCATGTTTTTGTTGTGATCATGATCATGATCTTGACCATCATAGCTATTCATGGCTATATTTAACAGTGAATTATTTATTTTTCTTTTCCCTGATCAAGCCTTTGCAATTATTTACAGTGTTCATTTGCGTGAAATGATACACACAGAGACGGGTGTTAACAACAGACAATAAGATTTGCTGTTTTGAAAAACAATGATAATGATAAATGACAGTGACCAAATTTGTGGAACAATATTTTTGCATAAAATAATCTATTAGTTTGTAATCATGTGATTAACTCACTAAGAAAAATAAAGGCAATCCATTCAGAATCACCTATAGAATTAAAAAAAAAATGTCTGGAACTTTTCAAATTAATCTGTTACTGACAGGAAATGTTCTTGTCAATTCCAAACATAAATACTATTTAAAGATATTTTTAGGAGGATGTTGTTTATTTATTTGCTACTAAAATCAGAGGATAATCAGGAAAAAATAGCAAAAATATAAAAAAGTAGGGATAGCTGCTTTTTCTTAGTGTTCACGAAGCACTTTCATATTTATATAAAACTTCATTTTAAAAGGTTTTATATAAATGTGAAAGTGCTTCATGAATTAGTGAGGCAAAGTATAATCAAGTATATTTTATTTCATTTTTAAATTTCTTTTTCAATTATAGTTGACATACAATATTGCTATAAATTTCAGGTATCCAGCATAGTGATAGACATTTATGTAACTTACAGAGTGATCACCCTGAAAAGTCTAATGATTTTAAAGAGGAGGGAACTGAGGTTCAGTGGGATTAAAAAACACATTCACTATCATACAGCTTTTCAGAGGCAGAGCTATGAAATTTATTGTACACTTTATGTTCTTTTCACTGTACTTTTAAGAACAAAAATGAAATGTCTAAGGGATATGGGTACTGAACAGTTTCTAGTACATTCATCTGATTTGAACTGGATCATAGAGATAAATTCTGACTTTACTCACAGTGCATGAAAGGAATAGATAAATATGTGTAACTTGAAGGTTGGCATTATAAAATAGCCAAAACTGAAATAAATAAACAGGGAGAATTATAGTTTTGGTTAATATGCATAATCTTTAGGATGATTTGATTGGGAACAAACAAATTATATGAAAATGTATTTATAAAGTCTAATTGAAATCTTGAAGTTCTTTGGAAAAGAAGATCACATTTTCACAGAGTGAATATGGGAAATATTTAATTTACTTGTTTTCATGTGTTTCTGAATCCTGTAACTTTCTGAGAAGGCAGATATAATCATCCTCATTATAATAAGCAAGGAACTTGAGGCTCACAGAAGTGAAGTCATGTGACAACAAAATGGCAGAGCCAAGGTTCATTTCTAGGTCCTTCTAATTCCAAAATCTATCTACTTGTTTTCCACTCCATTAATGATGTCACCTGTCCTTCCTGTTCACCTTCATGTTAATTTAATACACGGTAAATATTTCGTGAGCGAATGGCTGAATGTGTGAACATTACAGAAAGCATTTATCCTCGCTGTGACACCCCAGACTGTGATGAGTTGACCAGTTGTTAAGTGATGCCATAGCCCATTGGAAATAGAGAAAAAAGGAGATTCTCAGAATTTTGTTGATAAATAACTGAAAGCAGTGGGTAATCACTGAAGCTCAAGCACACTTCCTCTTTGACACAAAAGTAGCACCAGTAAACATGGTGTGGAAGCCGCTGGTCCTGGCTGCTCTGAGGGAAATGTGTGAGAGTCCCGGACGGGAAAACGGAGGTATGTGAGGTCTGACAGAGGCAGAGGCGCAGGAGGCGATTGGCGGCGTTCGGCTCAGGAGGGGTCTTCACCCTGTGTCTTGACTTTCTCACCAGGATTTCACTCTTCATTTGGGGTCATTCATGGTCCTGAAGGCTAGGACAGCGGGCGCCACACACTGTGAGAGCCGCTTTAGGGGAATGTTGGCTCCTAGGACAATTGTGACCCCAAGGGGACAGTACACAGAGTTGCAGTGTCGAAAGGACAGCACAGAGAAGAGGAATGACACGAGCAGGTGCGTCCCGGTCACCTTCCTGGGCCAGCTTTCTGCCTCTGTGCTTCCCGTAACCAGAGGCCTCATAGCAGCCCTCCTTGTAACCACTCTGCTGGACCGCGGACAGAAGGACGTTTTTACTGTTCAAGTTTTACTGTTTTGTCAGCGATGAAGAGAGGGCACCTCCAAAAAGTATGGAAAATTAAATTCAGTGTTCTAATACGTGGTGTGCTTAGCCAGCTGTGTTTATGTGTCTTGTGTCCTCAGTAGTCGTTGAAGGGCGTCCTTGGGCAAGGATGACATTACGGTGTGGCCGCAGAGAATCGAGTTTGGGGAGCTGGCTCAAAGGTCATCAGAGTTCATGGTTAACAGTTACCAGTTAATTAGTGACAAAAGCTTGCAGCTAGAAATGTCAGGACTTCAAGACACACCCCTCTTCTCTCCACAGCCCCCTCAAAGTCAGCATCAACACTGACTGGTATAATACATTGAGGGATGTGCCTACATTAATAGCATTTGACCACATTTTAATCTCACTGAGCTGCTATGAATTAAGCCAAATGGTAAAGTTTTAATGTAGAAATCCATTTTTAAACCAGCATAGATTAATATTAACCAGCAAAATGGAATGTGCTTTCAAAAAATAAAATGGGTTTCACCTAACTCTGAGATACGTAGTTTCCTTATATGTAACAGACCACTAATATACGTCAAGCTAAGTCTTCTCATTTAAGTAAATGATTTGTATTAGAATCTTGTAAGGTATGTGTACTTGAGTGTTGATGCCCTTATATATCTGAAGATATTAATTAGGCATGATCTGCTTAGTCCCTCTTATGGATGTTGGTAGAGATCATTTAGGGATGTACACGCTTGTTAAAACCACACGTTTCACTAAGCTTTTCGGGATTTTCTGCACAGGTCAGTGCCCATACATGTCTCTGAGAATGTTACGTAGGCGTGATGGCGAGCCCAATGGTCTTGCTTTCATTATGATTACTTTTATAGGCAGACATATAATGTGTTTTCATGAGTATTTGGTGTCACCACTAGTAGAAAGAAGTCAGGAACGTTGCTATGAACAAAGCCCTGTTGATGGCTCTGATGCTGAGGAGGGAGGGGCAGGTGGCCGTTGGACCGTCTCCACTTCCCTGATGTTCCTTGCAGTTGCCCTTGATGAAATAGTGATTTTGTCTGTCATAAGTGACAATCTTTGGTTCACTGTGGCCTCAAAGGATAGGCATTAATTAGATGCAAAGGATTATAATTAAGGATGGTCCCCCTCAAAGGGGACTGAAGGTCAACCTTTTTCTACAGATTAGACCACGATGTGTGTTTGGCATCTCTCCCACAGATTCTGGGTCAGAACACTGGTTCTGAAGTCACTGGTTGGTAACATTAAATAGCCTACTGTGTGACGGGCCCTATGCTGGTCACTGGCAGTCTGGCACAGGTGAGAGGGGAGAGAGCCCTGTGGCTTCAAGGGGGAGTGAGACGGGCAGGAAGCTGAGTGCCTGGTCAGGGGGTCCCCTTGTCTGACTGGCAGTGAGTGACACTCATCTATCTACATGGTCTTTGCTGATCTGTCCTTGTGTGTGTGTGTGGGGGGGTAGCCTAAAGCTTCTCAGAGGCCCTGTTCGCATGGTGGCGTCCTTTGCCTTTCTCTGTGTCCTGGTCAATAGGCTACCATATTTATTCCAGGGGCTCTAGACCTCACGTGAGCCATCTGTAAATACAAGTGAATTGATCTCCTTTCTTTTTGTCTCCGTCAGCCATCCAGGCTGCTCTTTTAAATATCTTATTTCCCCTCACTTGTGTTTTGACATGTACTTTGAAAGCTAGAAAGACTAATAGTAATGACAGTGGCTATCATATATTGAGCACTGACTGTGTTGTTGAATACTGTGCTAACGTTTTATCTACATCATCTCAGGGAATTCTCACAAGAACCTTTTGGAGTTGGGGTTCACCATTGAGGTTTCATGGAATCAGAACCTAAGGTTTGGGCACCATCAGCGATCTGTTGGCAGCCAAACAGCTGTTAAGTTGTGCATCCAAGACTCCCACCCAAGCCGTCTGATTCTAGAACCCAAACTCTTAGCCCCTATGCAGTGCTGCCATTGCCAGCAAACATCTGCTCTGTCCCCCAGTTTATTCATGAGAAAACTGGCTTCCTGGTCCTTAAGTGTCTTGTCCAGTGAACATACTATTTAGCTTTAGGCTTAAGACTAACTCTATATTTTCATTTTAATAGTAATAACAACAGCTATATGTAATATGTGGGCTGTCCAAAAAGTATCCAACCATGTAATGTGAAAAATAGAGACATTTATGACTGGATTTTTTTTCTGTGCAGCCCTCATATAGTGCTTACTACATGCCAGGCACTCCACTGGTGCTTAAAGGCTCATTTATTTAATTTGGCAGGACTACCTGAACAAAGAACCATTATCACCTTGCTTCCTCCCATCTCACTCAGCAGGGAACTGCCTGAGGTCACATAGCTGCAAAGGTCAGGCTCTGGGGTCCTGATCCAGCCCCTTCAGAGCCAGAGTTTGTGTTCTGACCCAGTGCTTCTCAATGGGAATTGGAGCCTCACCCTCCAGAGCCCTTTGTAGTCTCTGGAGGTGTCTGGTTGTCACCACTTGGACAAAGCATGACTGGAGTCTTAGCAGTTAGAGCCCAGGGACACCACTCAGCATCCTACAAGGCACATGACAAAGAATTGTGTGCTCCAATGTCGGTAATGTTGTCGCTGCTATTCTAGCCACTGTGCTGTCCTGTCTCTCCAGGCCACCAACACAGTCTGGGACAAGGCATGCAGTGTAAGGAGAGCAGACCGCAGCCCCCACAGTCCACGCCGGTGTGTCTCCTGTCAGGAATGAGATTCTGGGCCAGAATCCTGTGTTCTGGGCACCATGTAGGATGAGAGCTAGCCTGTGCCCAGCAGCACGCTGCCATGGGCTCATCAGTTATTACAATGGAAGTACCAGTTGGCATGTTTGGATGATGGAGGGGAGAGCGCGGCCCAGTTGGAGAAGATGGTGAAAGCAACCGTGGGGCCTGGGGGTGATTTTAGCTTTGGCGAAGGAAGTAGCCACCTTGTTATTCTACAAACATACTATTTCTGAAAGGAAGAAAGCTGATGTTTTGGGCATTTTTTTTTCATTAAAGCTAACCTATTTTGCAGGTTTCGTATGCCTTTTCTCAGCAGAGCATTTCAGTTACAGTGGAGGCAGCAAGTCTGGGTGAAATTAAAAAGCAGAATAAAAATATTTTTATACCTATATCATATATTTCTCACAATGGTTTCCAAATGTAATTACTCATGAATTTTGTCCAAAAATCTTCAACTGTGTAAGTCTTACATTTGGTTCCTGGCTAAACAAAGTTGGGCATAAGTCCAGGTTATGTGTTACTTAAACAGGTGGCGATATACATTCCAAACTAAAGGAAATTTCCTTGTTACTCCTGCCCAAGTTTCATGGTATTTATCATCATCCAGGTGATCAAACATAGGACTACCTGCCTACCTGCTCCATCCCTGTCTTTTCATTTTATACATTGTTTGGTGTATTTACCGTGTGCTGCTAGCTTTTATGGAGAGCACAGTAGAAACGAGATACATCTGCCTTAATGAGACTAAGTCAGGTGGAATTAACGCACCTGACACAACATACATCTGTGACACCTTCGGCTGTATTAATTGTAGCAACTTTGGGGCATGGTGTCCTCATGTGTTTTTGAGCTGCAGCTTGAAATATACGAAAGAGACCCAAAAAACCCCAGAATTTATTTTTAAGAAATTGTGTATTTACTCTTAGATGTTTAAACTTCAGTCACTTTCAAAGGACTCTCTGTTGGATGCCATATACCCATCAAGATGCTTTTTCCACTGCTCAAAACAGTTTTTGAACTTGTCAATTTTGATGCCTTTTAGTGCTTCTGCCAATTTTTGTTTCAGATCTTCCACATCAGCAATATGTTTCCCTTTTTTCATCTGGGAAAACTAAAAAAGGTCACTCGGGGGGATATCAGGTGAATAGGGAGGGTGAAGCACGGGGGTCATGCTGTTTTTTGTTAAAAATCTGCCGAACACTCAGCGCGGTGTGGGCAGGTGCGTTGTCATGCTGCACATTCGTGTCAGTCACCCATCACGAAATGGGCAAACGCATTGAAAGAGCCTCCAGAGTTCACTGAAGCTGACCGCAGCCTCTCACAGCCATGCCAGTTGGTGCCCGGGTGCAGATGGGCTCCTGTGCTACAAGGGGCCTGCCTTTCAGAAGACAATGCCATTGCATAGTGGGTGGAGGGAACAGCACAGAGGCATTAGTGCTGTAAGGTGATGAGCCGGGAGTCAGCCTTTTTGACTGCGATTTTCTTCTGTAGATAAAAACAAGCAGACAGAAAACCTGCTTGTAGCATCACACAGACCTGCATCTTAGTCCTACTTCTGCCACTAACAGATGTGACTTTGGGACTATTACTTTACTTCTCAGCCTTCTTCTTGTTACAATGAGTGTCATGGAATTGCTCTGATTGGACGATGACAGTATCTGTGTACAGCATTGAGCACACTTACTCACTGGTCTGCCTGCTGTGTTCTGCTCGCACTCCAGGGTCTGTGCAAAGTATTTCTGGTTTCCCTTAAATGAGTCACAAGGTTCCCTCTGCAGGTACACATCATGTCCTCACACTCCTGGTGCTATCCATTAGAAATACAATGTCAGACACACATCCCATTTCACATGTTTTAGCAACCACCTTAGGGAAAAGAAAAAAATAAGCAAGTGGAATTAATTTTAATAACCTATTTTATTTAACCCACTTATCCAAAGTAGTATCACTTTAACATGGAATCAATGTAGATTATTATCCAAAGTAGTATCACTTTAACATGGAATCAATGTAGATTATTAATGAGATAGTTTGCATTTTTCTCCATTCTACATCTTTGAAATCAGTATGGCTTTTGCATGTGTAGCACACCTGGGTTTGTACTTGCCACCCCACTGGCCCAGCCTCAGGTGCTTTTGTAACTTTGTCATCATTTGTGTTGTGTTTGAATGCAAACGTCTAAAGGCACAATTAAAGATGTAGCTGGAGAAACAGAAGACTACATCCCTTAAACTGGGTGACAAGTGTTTTTAAACACTTGACATTAAGATAGGCTGATCAGTTGTCCCATTTTAAACGGACAGAAAACAACAGTCCTGTCCCGTTTCAAACAGTATGTAGAGTCAGCCTAGTTTCACTGGTCTAAATTCAAGGTGTCAGTGGGCTGACCAGATGTAGCGTTTGAAACGGGACAGTACCATTGTTTTCTGTCCTGTTTAAAATGGGACGTCTGGTCAGTCTATGCTAAGGCTACTGCTAAAACTTTAAAGTGAGGGCATGCTTGTGAAATGAAAACACATCACACAAAATAAAACCGGAGCTCAGCTCCTGCGTGCCTCAGCTGCAGTAAAAACTGCTATGAGGAGCTACCAATTTATCTTATCAAAGTTCAATTTATCAAAGTCAGATGAACACAAGGGTGCCGGACAAACTTGTAGCTGGTGGGGCAGCTTTTCTTTCTATAAAAAGATATTGTTTGGTTTATGTGATAGATGTTCTTTAAATAAAAATGAATTGCTTTCTGTTTCACCCTGCACCTGCCTATCTGGAGGACACTGTGACAGGACAGGCATCTTGCTAGACAAGCATGCAGCTGATGTGGGGGAAGCTGAGAGTCTCATGACCCAGAACAGGCCAGTACATGCATTAGGCTTCATTTTCTAAACCTAATAATGGAATGCCTTGAACACCTTCCTGTCCGATCTTCTTTGAAATTCTATTTGCACCCCTGACTGTAGACTGGGTTGTATGTGTACATTTCAGACCATTAAAACTAAGTTCAGTTTCTACAAGAAGTTAACTGTTTTTAATGGACACTGAACCACTGGTGACAATTTCATTAGTGCTCTGCCCTACCCGTCCCTGTCAATGAGCCCTGTGTATGTCAGTGCAATTTTGTGTTTTAGTTGGTCAAGTTTGACTTAGTAATTAAGTGTCCCACCATATTGCTGTTTTTAAAAGAAATGCTGGTATATAATAGTATTAGAACTCCAACTTAAATCTGGAACCACGTCCCTGCTTGTATACTCAGTGTAAGATTCTGACTGGTGAACTCAGTTTAGGGCTTGGGTAGACTGTGGTCTGTGACTGAAAAGTCATACATGCTTTTGTCACTTAATAAATGCTGAGTGTAACTGAATAGTCCTAAATAGAATGGACACCATCACATTTTTTGCTTGCCTACCCCAAAGGGTAAGCATCCAAGAAATAATGCATTCAAGCTCTAACCTTCCACAGGTGACCATATAAACTACTTCACTCCCCCTGAAAGGAGGGCGTTCTTAATGATTCCTGAAATAGCTTCTCTAATTAAGTAACTTGTCTAATGTGAGAAAGAAAATGAAAGATAAATAATGAAGATCAAAACCAAAGGGATGCATTGTTTACTTTTATTGACTCAAACATTTTTTACTACATAAAGACATTTATAATTGGACCTTTTATCTGAGATAGATAAATATATCTATCTGATATATATATTGTTCATTTTTCTTTCTCCAAAAGGCAAGCTCCTACCATTAGCATTCTTTTAAGACTATCCTATAACTTTAAATGAAGTCAACTTAAAAATAAAGCTGTCAAAGATAAAAGTAAAATACCTGCCTTTATTTAAAAAAAACAACAAGGCATCGAGTGAGCTGTGTGTCTTACACACTTGGGGAAACGAGCATGTTTGGGTGTAGCGTGGCTGCCCCAGCAGTGGTTTGGTCCTTGTTCTCTTACTATGGTTCTGCCTCACGTTGTCTTGTGATTGAGTTGGTTAAAGAGAGGGTGAAGATGTGGGCCGAGGGTCCATTGAGACAGGAAGTCTTCTTGTCCTGAATTTTAGTGTTTCTCTGCTTTTATCATCAAGTGTGATTTTGCCCGAGAAATAGGAAAGATAATGGAGCCGCCTTCTAGCTTGTTGTCTAATAAGGGTGATGCTACATTGAGTGTTAGGAGATTTTGATTATGCATATAAAGTATCCATAGGATGTTTTTAATATCCTGGACATGCATTTCCTACCTCAAACCCTAAGGTTTTCAGCCCACAGGTCACGAGAAAATACGGCACAGGCGTGAAGTTCTGTACTTCAGTGATTTCAAAGTTTACTTTGTGAGAGATTCAGGAAGTCACAAAAAAGTCCTTACACACCTCGGGCGGTCCATCTTGTGTGACTTATGCAAAGTGTAAGTCAGTACTAGAGAAACTTACTGAATATGGAGACCCTGTTCTTTTTGCGTCAGGATTATCAGCATGGCAAACAAGAGACTTGAGTTGGCTCTTCCTTTGAGCAAGTACTGAGTGTTGCTATGGGAAACAGTATATTAGGAACCAGGCTGTGAGTTTGCATTGAGACTAAAGGAAGGGTTCGCTTCGAGGAACCCTTAGGCGTAAAGGGTGGGTGTGAAGGGTACTGTGCTCGGGGGCGTGTGGGCCGGGTGAGCAGTCAGGCAGTGTGTGTGGCGGGGCTCTCAGTCACCCAGGGACCAAATAAGAGGACATGGTCTAGGAACTTGACACACCTTGCAAAGGCTTCGATTTCCTGGGGTTCAGGGAGGAGATGAGAAGGTGTATTTGCCCAGGGCCCCAGGACTGTGGACCATTAATGAGCAACTGCTCTAGAGGAGCAGGAAGGCTCCTATATAGCCCCTCCTCACTTAACAACCTACCTATTTAACGACTGCTCACCAATTACGGCCCGTTCTCCAGTGCGGGGAATCCCCTTTTCTCAGTCTTTGTCTGGTTCCCGCAGTAAGTCAGTGTTCAGTACATGAAGTGTTCACAGTCACGCAAGACTACGTATTTCATTTATAAGTGTGGTGTTGCACGATGTCTATGGAAAAAATACATACCCTATGGCGCCACTACGCACTACAAGACATCTGCTTTTCAGCTCCTTGCTTATTGACCCATTAGCTTAACGACCTAGTTGTGGGAACAGAACTCAGTCATTAAGCGAGGAGTGCCTGTATGAACTATGTAATGAGGACAGAGGTTCTGTTTGGGATGAGTTCCAGAAATGCAAGATAGTGATGGTTGCACAACGATGTGACTTAATGACATTGAATTGTGCACTAAAAAACATGTACAAGGTGAATTTTATGTTATGTATTATCACTGTATATATATTACAGCAACAAGTAATTTCCTTTTACTCACCAACTGCTACCTTTGGGGTTATTTCCATGATCTGTCGGTGTGACTCTGGACAAGGACCTCACAAGTAGCTGGTCATCAAGTTAGAAAAATTAACGTTTATTCAGTTTGTTTCCTTTTGTTTTAGTTTTAGGACAGAGCTGAAAAATGTGGGTGATGATTGCTTTGGTATCTTAAATAAAAACAAATGGGATAACAATGCGGGACTTGAACTTGAACCTCTTTGTTATCTTTGGAAACTTGAAGACTCAATTTCTGGAATGGGTCAGGTTGTGTCTGTTCTTTTCTGACCTGAAGTTCTGTAGGTCTGCAGGTTACTTGTGTCATTTGTTTAATACCTTGACATGGAATGTTTTACCTAAAATGGAGCATGCACAGAATCATGGGTAAGTTCGGGAGGAGGGTTTCATTGTTATTTGAAAGTAGGAGCCTGTGTTCAGACTGTGTTATGGGCAAGGTCAAAAGTATCTACCGTGGAGGTCCCTCCTGGCTGATGGTGGGATACAGCAGATAATTTAACCTATGACATGCACTCAGTCACTAAACCAGCATCCAGGAGGCCTTCAGAGCACAGGACAAGTGAGCTCACCTCACTGCAATGATTATAGTAATGGCTGTGGTCATTATGGTCATTACTGCAGGGGTGTCCTGACTGTGTAACATGGGCATTCAGATGAGGGCTCAACATTCCCTTGAAATATTAAGCCATTAGAGAGAATTATATGAGAAGTTCACTCTGGGTACTTGATCCTGAAGACAAAATGCTTGTTAAACAAATATGTGCTAAAAATCCTCAACTCTAAGACTGGTTTCTTGGAACAAAAGTTACATTCCTTAAACAGAGACTAAGGGTTTGGAGCTGTACTCTGCTTGCATTTCAGTCTTTTCCTGCTGTACAGAAAGTAGGGAGAGAGAAGGGCCCTTTAAGGCATTACCATATTTTGCTGTGTATAATGCACATTTTTTTTTGCCTGTGTTTGTGAGGGAACAATAAGAATGAGCATTTAAACATGGGTAATCCTAATTCCATATCTATATGAATGTTTTCAATTCCTTTATTTATGCTTATGAGTTACAAGTGTAACTCTAGAAATCAATAACAATATCTGTATGCAAAATAATACCCTGGAATACAATAACTGTTTTTTTTTGTTGTTGTTATTGTTAAATTTATTGGAGTGACATTGGTTAGTAAAAATCACATAGGTTCCAGGTGTACAATTCTGCAACACAGTGTCTATATGTTGCTCACTACCCAGAGTCAGTTCTCTGTCCATCACCATATAGTTGACTCCCCTGCCCTCCTCTCCCATCCCCTCCCCCCTTGCCCTCAGGTAACCACTAAAATATTGACTGTGTCCATGAGTTTTTGTTTCATTGTTGCTTTCAGTTTTATATGCCATATATGAGTTATGTTTAAAAATAAATGCTAAAATTCCTTTATAATACAAAAACAAGTACCTAAATATAAACAAGTAAAAATGGGAATTAAAAAATTAAAATAAAAGATTTTTTTCCTCTGAAAGTTTGAACCAGAAACGTGGGTGTGCATTGTACATGGGACCACATTATACACACAGCAAAATATGATAAATAACAGATTGAGAATTCAAAATGAACTAAGAATTTTCACAGGAGGGAAGGTGGGGATGACAGTGATCTTTTTGTTTAAGTAAATGTTTTAAAGATCTGGGCTGGTTCCTTCTTCCAACTTGAGACTGTGAGTCCAGCCAGGAGCAGGAAGACTCTCGTTGCCATGGCACCTGAACATCGCTCCTGGCGCTGTCTGTCACAGCTGTGACTGGTCATTGGAAAAGGGCAGCAGACATGCATTTGGACGGTGGTTTCCATGCAGAAGTGGGAGTGTTTTGACATGTGCTCAGTTTCAGAATTAGATTATTCACTTAGTGCGCGTGTCTACCCCAAATGAACACATTAAGTGGACAAAACAGCTCTTTCATGCTAATCATCTTGATGACAGTAAGGGCTCAGTGTTTACATCCCAGTGGTTCTTTTCACCCGGGGGGAAGGTGAGGTCTCTTTGTCCTCTAATGAGCCCTTTGTCTTCAGGTCTTGCTTTAATTTTTTTTTTCTTTTGTGTTTCCAGTACGGAAGCTCACAGTCACTGGTCTAATTTTAGCATTCATAAATGGAGCAGGTGCCACTCTTGCGGTACTTGAAAAGCCTCACTGTGTCACTAATACATAGTATTTTCTCTGTTGGATGATAGGCAGACATTACGCTGTTTTTAGAGAGAGAAAAAAAATCCCTGGTCAGGGCCTGGCTACCAGAAATATCAAGGGTATGAATATTGATGAGGTTCCTAGATTGATACAGTTTTGCTAATAAATACACTTACTTGCTGAATCCCAAATTTAGTCTCCAGCTTGCATTCCCATCAGCCCTTTCTGCAGCTTGGTCTCTAGGGGTAAGGCCTGGGAAGGTATGCATGCTAATAATGACATGTGCCTTTGGACAATGACAGTGCCACTTCCCAGTCACCACCAACACTCTCTAGCCAGGTCAGAGTACAAATGGATTCTGTGCATGAGATGCATGGTCACATGATATAAAGAGGATGGTTTCTATCGTAGAATAGGCATGTGTCCATGTCCCAGTCTTTCTACCATATCTCTGTGGTTCCTAATAAGGTACTGAATGTATCTGAGCCACTGTCTCCTCAGATGTGGACAGGAATGTCTGACTTGGGATAAAAATATGAAATATCACATGGCAAGATGTGGGTAGCATACCTGGGAAATGGTAATAACTGTCATTATCAATAATAACTTATAAATAAACCTTTTACATAAAATAGAATTGTAAGTTTTAAAGCAGAACAGAATTAATTATCTCTTGATCAAGATCAGATATGTCAGAAACAGACCTGAACTTGACTTTGCAGCATCCTGGCCCCCTCCAGGTAGAGACTAGACCTACTAAGGAAGATTCTACCTTTATAAACTTGTGGTTCGAACAGCACCCTGTGCCACCCCATTATACTTGTCAAAAGAGTATGAGAAGATATGTATCATGTTCCATGTTTTGCTGATAAGGGACCTGGAGCCCACAGTGACCTTGGCTGCCCTGCAGACGGGACAGAGCCATGGCCAGACTCTACATCTGCTGACTCCTCGCTTTGCTAGGCCCCACCGAATGAGTCCCTTCCTTCTTGAAAAACGGAGCCCAGAAGGTTCTGTGAATAAGACTGAAGGTGGCATTTTATGTTTCTAATAAAATGAAATCAGTCAAAAAGGACTGTTAGACATAAAGAAATCGAACATTTGAGTCCAAAATGGCTTTTCTTTGGACTGTCTCTGAAAACCACCCCAGGTGTTCCCGATGATTGTCAGGAGTCCCCAGGGCCCCAGGACACTATGATTCCCACCATCAGTCTGCATCCAGGGCAGAGGGCACATCCCATGTGGGGGCCATGACAACTTTCTGTACACAAAGGGGAAAGAAGCCATCAAGCATAGGAGGTAAGCAAACAGTGAGAGCCAGTCACTGGGGTGTCACCTGCAGGGTGCAATGTATTACATGCACGAGATGCAGACTATTATGGTGGTGGGTTTATGGGACTCTTAGCTGAGAGGAGTCTGTCATTTAGGAATGTACCCAGGCGCCACCGAACCTGTGTCATAAATATGACTTTATTGTCACTTCATGGGCTGACACTCAGTGGGTGGGCCCAGGATTGGCTCAGTGGCAACCTGGCTCTTTGCTGCCTCTCTGCTCTCACAGCACCTTGACCTTTCATCGTCAAACACCTTGGAGTCGGTTCTCAGTGTGCCTGTGTTGGCTCCAGGAACCCCATCTGTGTTGACGGTGGGGTACTGTGAGGAGAAGATGTGCCAGGAGACTCTCTCAGTCCTGTCGTTTCTATAGAAAAGGCCATGTTTCCCCAGAAATGCCTCTCCCATGCAGGAATTTCCTAACAGCTCATTGGTGAAAACTGGCAATTTCTAGCTTCCAGGAGTGCAGGTGCCTCAGTGTCTGGCAAAGATTAGTGAGGTCGCTACAGCTAGCCTATGCCACTCAGAGTAACAAGACGGGCAGGCCAAACGTCAGCACCCCGCTGCCCGCAGTGCTCCTTCCTGTGATCATTTTCCACCAATCCTGATGGGGTGGCTAAGTTTTACTTTTTTCTCAATTGAGAAATTTCTTTCTAAATAGCCCATTCCTGAAACGTTTCAGTTTGTTAAGTAATAACCACTTACTTAGTTCTTTGCCTCTTCATTATGGTGATTGTTTCTAATATTCTACTTTTAAAGTTGGAACTCTTCAGACCAAGAAGGCAATGAGGGAAGCTATTACGTGACAGTCAGGAAAAGCCTGTCGGTGCTTGTTCCATCCCATGTGAACGCCCACAGTGGTCAGTGCTGGATGGAACGTCTCATTTCTTCCTTGGTCTTCTCCCAGTCTTAAGGCCTTGGCATTCCTTGTAGTCCAAAAATCCTAGAGTGACTTTGACCAGGAAGAATACACCAGAGACATCTCAGTGGTCCTTTACTTTACCCCCGTTGCTCTGTCATACAGTTAGAGGAATGTTCTAGCACTCGATCAGGACAGATTCTCGTTTGCGCTCGATCGGAATCTACAATCTGCTCTTTGGAGGGAATGCCTATTTTTGATCGAATTTTTTTCAGTTAGTTTGTGGAAAATAGAGGTACCTTCTGAGTGGGCTGACCAGATGTCCTGTGTTAAATGAAACAGAAAACAACAGTGCTGTCCCATTTCAAACGGCACGTCTGGTCAGCCCAGTCTCACTGGGCTAAATTCAAGGTGTCAGTGGGCTGACCAGACGTACCATTTGAAATGGGACAGCACTGTTGTTTTCTGGCCCATTTAACACAGGACACTGGTCAGCCACATTCTGAGCAAATGCATAAATACATCTTCCATTCTCCAGGTCCTTCACTTCATACCTGTTGGCTGGTGGCCAGGTAGGAATATCAGACGTTTGAATTCCTAACTCACATGAGAGTCTTAGTAAAAAAAACAAGTGGGTGTGTTTTTGCTGTCCAAGTTACTCATCTGCAGTCCACTTATCCACATAGTGAAAGGTACTTGTGTTTCTGTGGGAGATAAAACATTTGACTAAACACCTTGGGAAGAAAAGTTTGGATACAGTTACTAGCGTAAATGCATTGCTTTTCAGAGCACGGCCAGGTGTGCACGGTCACTGTGTGGCACTTCACTTTCTCACAGTGCATTTTCTCTATACGTGACAGTACGTGGCTGATTCCTTTCTTGCTCTCTTAGGCCCTCTCCAGCCTCCTACCCGCTCTGCGGTAGGCTGTGAGGGCTCCCACATCTGATTCCGTTGCTGATCGTGTGTTACCATCACCACTTTTCTTCAAGGCTCTTTTTCTGCCACTATGACACCTACAGACATTGCAGCCCCAGCACTGATGTCCCTCTGTTAGGTTCTTCTGCAGACCTCAAGGCCTCAATGCCAACAGCTTTACCCTTAAGAAGAATCGCTGTTTCTTGCCCACTTGACCTTGTGATACAGGTAGCCCTGCCTGTCCTTTGGGGAATAAAGCACATTCATAGAGTCATGCCTGTTTGCATGGCCTCCCAGGTAGAACTGAGGGAAGATGAACAAGCCCACCATCAACTCAGTGGGCAGGGACGAGTATGTATGGGACACCCGGTATGTATAAGGTTTGGAGCTAGATGCTGAGAAGTGCAGAGAACATAGACAGCCTTTGCCCTTAAGCCACTGTCACTATTGCAGGAGAAAGGATGGCATGTGTCCATATGGGAGTTAGTCCGCGTGCAAGTCTCTCTGTACATTGTTGGTTGAATTCATTTTTTTTTTTTGAGTGAACACAGTGCAAGTCACAACAGCTGTAGGAATTGTGGTGAGCCAACGACCAAGAAATCCCCAAGGTGTACGAGTCCCTCATTCTACAGATACGTAAAAGGAGGTCTTAGCCTGAGTCCCACCGGAGAATGATGATCGGTTCTCAGCGAGCCACCGCTTGTTACTGAGAGACTGACAGACTAAGTCAGGAAGGAAGGAACAGAAAACAGATCCTAAGTGGGAAACTTGGGGAGGTGGGGAGTGCAGAGCATGAATATGTGAACATGCCAGACATGTTTGGAGGAAAATAGACACAAACCTACCTGTTCTGAGAGAGGAGGTGGTACAGGGCTAGCTTTGGCTTCCCATCCTGCCACTTTAAGTCCCTTAGAATGAAGTCGTGTTCTAGAACTCGAGGAATAATTTTGTTTTCCTTAGACGTAAGTGACATTTAGATTCTCTCTTTTCGATGAGGAAAAGATAGCATTTCCCTTCTGAAATAGTTATTCTAGGAATAATGGCTGTTCAGTCTCGCGGTTGTCCACCATGTTAAACATGTGTATTATGTGGCTTTGCTGAATTTGAGGGCCATCTGTCCCTTCAGAGGTGTATGACCCAGTTTTCCAAAGTGAGGTGAGTGTGTCATGTGCCAGCATCGCAAATTAAAAAATCTTGCATCTCAGTGCTCTAAGCATTATAGGTCGTGTTGTCACAATCGTTTGCCAATGGACATTTTGTGGACCTTGCAGCTTGTATTAGAGTCTAGATTTTACCTCCAAGAACATTTATAAATGACTTGTTCTAGGTGAAGCTGCATGCAACACACGTTTGAAAGTCTAGTTTAAAAGCTCAGATGTGACAGTGAAATATGTTTTGAGTAATGTTGACACCAAGATGTTACAGATGTGAAATATATCTTTAGCTGCTTAAAATCTGAATCCAGGCAAAGATCCTGAATTTAAAAATTTCTCCTCAGCTCTCCAGTAGATGAATTAAAGGCACAGGTACTTAAATGGTAAACGGAATTATTGTGCAAATGGTAGCGTGCAATCAAGGTGATTGGAACTAGATTAAAACTAGACTGCCATTTGAGAAAATGTGAAAAAAAGGGAAGCAGAGACAACATAGGGTTTTGATAATGAAAACAATAAATAAAATAGAAACAAAGAGTTAAACACCATTATCACTACTTAAAACAAAAAAAAAAAAACAAGGAAGAAAAATTTTGCAGAATTTGTACAGAAACATTAGCACCTAAGGGAGGACTTTGACAATAAGATGTGCTGTATAATTTTTTTTGTTTCTTGTGCATCTGAGATTTATCATAGAACATCATGTTGTGTGTTGCAGCATGTGAGAGCCTTCTCCAGGCCTTGATGTGTCTGTCTGTAGCTTAGCAATGGAATTCGGCTTATCAGATTGCCAAGAAATGGATTCCTAGAGTCCTGTCTACAGTCAGCACTGAGATGGAGTGAAAAGGCTTGGCACATTCTGTTGTTTTACACTGTAAATAGTTTGGAAGAGAGAGTTGTCTCTAATACAATTGTTCGGTAATAAAAACAAGTATCTTTGGAACTGTACTGCTAAAACCACAAGGAGCAGATCTCATCAGTCTTGTCTGATAGATGAGAGTAGTTCGGTGACTTGACTAGTTGCCCACCCAGTGGGTAGTGCTCTGCATCCAATGACCATCAAGATTGCTCTTCTCTGAACATACTATATTTCTAAGCTCTCCGTTGCCGCCAGTGCTACCACCATGCACTGTGGCTTCGCTGAAATGAGGGTGTCACCTGTGAGTCCCTGCTCTCCCCCCTGCCCACATGTCATGCCCAAGTCCCATCCATCCCATCTCCTAGCAGGTGCTTTGTCCCTTATAGAGCGCTGTCCTGTTAAGACCTCCAGTCCATCTCTCCTGATTTCCAGGCAGCACTCGTGCCATTCTCCCCGCCTCTGGCCCAGCTTCCGCAATTCCATCAACAGAAGTTTTCTGAAATACAGCCTTGACCACAAAATCACCATGTTTTTGCTTGTTAGTAGTTGTTGCACTATAACACAGCAAACCCATCCCCACACAGCCTGGCCTCTACTCACTGTGCCTCTGACCACTCCCCTCCCTGGCGGGCCACTGTCACACACCCTTGGCTCTAGTCACAGTGAACTTACTTAGTTCCCCCAAAGCTGCTTTCTGCAAGGATGCAGCCACTAGCCACCTGGGGGGATTTCAATTAAAATGAATTACAATAAAATGAAACTGAATTTTCGATTCCTAAATTACACCAGTCTTATTTCAGGCCCTCCATGATCGCTGGTGGCTGGTGGTCACCATGTTAGATGAGAGAGTGGGAACGTTGCCATCATCACAGAATGTTCTGAGCAGTAAGACTGCAGAGATCAGGCCCCCACTTGGCTCCAGGCTTTCTCACGAGTCCGAGCGTGACCGAGGGCCCTGCGCACTCTCACTGTACCCAGCTTCACTACTTCCCGTGTCGCTCTCCTTCCTCTTGGCTGTACCAGGGGTCCCCTCTGTGCCTTCCCACCTCCTTAGCCTTCATGGGGTTCCCTTTCTATGCTGCTCTTTGCACTCAGGACTTCCCTTAGCACAATATTCCATCACATCTGTTACAGCTGTGTGCTCATTGGCCTCTGGCCCCACTGAACGAAACCGCATTTCTCCATCAGTCTTGGGTTCAGGGCACACAGCTGAGCACCTGGCACATTGCAGGCGCTCACTAAAATTTTGATTAACCCTTCCACTGTGTTAATTGACTTCAAGTTTTTTTTTAATGTGTCAAAAAGCCACACACACACACACACACACACACACACGCACACACAAGTTGGTATTTTGACTGTTTTATGCATTTGATAGTAACATTTTGAACTGCTTTTTATATAAATGACATTGTTATATGATAATAATCTTAGCATTATATTGAATTGTAGCCAAAAAAAAATACTCAAAACATACTAAGTGGCATCAATTAGATTTAAGTATAGGTAAATTAGAATCTAATGATGATGACGTGAAAAATTTATTACAGAATGTTATACAATGTGGTATACTAAACATCTCTGTTGTTGATAGTGCAAGCCACAGGAAAACATATTAAAAAGTCTTATAAATGGAGAAAAGCCTTTGAAACAGTTTCACACTGAATAACAATTGTACAATAATTACAGTATTTATATTTTTAAGTAAATACAGTTAAGGTGGTATATTTCATTAAAATAATTACATTAAAGTATAAAAATTTTCTATTGTTACTCATTCTTGAAAAACACAAAAATATAGAAAATTGTACATCTGCTTTCCTAAATTTCCTTTCTGGAACACTAACGGGATTTTTTGTGTTTTACTTCTGAGTGATAATTCTCAAAACAAGGAACAGCACACATTGCTGGATTTCCAGGGCACATCATCACACAGTAACACATGCTTTGTTTTGTTTGCAAATGCCTTGCCCCTTTAGTGCTACCCAGCAGAGGGAAAATGTTTTGAACCTGTAGGGTAAACTCGAGTGCCACAGTCAGAGGTTGTAAACGCTCCTTTGGATATATGTGAACGTCACAGCAAAAGGGTTAATGGATTAGTTAAAGTGTTTATATTATCTGAAACAGAGAAGCATACCTAATAGAAAATGTATAAGGGCTGTCATTGTCACTATAAGGAGAATGGTTGCATGGCTGGATACTTTCTAGACAGCCCTTGTATATTCATAATTTTCCCATGAATTGACACCATTTTTTTCAAATTTGACTTCTTTTTGAAACTAGAAATTAACGTCCTCAGACATTGGCTTGAAGAAAATCACTCTTAAGGATCTGTTAGTTCTGTTGAAAAGATTGGACCATAAAGCGTGCTGTGATGATGATGATGACGGCAGTGGTTATCATGGTTGTAGTTGTCATCCTAGCAGGAAGTTGAAGGGGCCGTTTCCAGCAGCCTCACACCCAGTTCAGGGGAAGAAAATAGCACTTAGCACCCACCGGCTTAATGCTGAGGCACTTGGGTAGCCCAAGATTTAATACACTTAGAAGTAGCCAACCTTTTGCGTATTTCTGTGTTGCCTTCTAACCCTTGACTACATGAATACATAATTATACAGTTGCCTCCATCGCTGAGGTCGTTCCTGTTTTTACTTGTAACATTAATATTTCATCATACGTTTCCGACACCGACAGTGAACTTGTTTGTAGTGGCTGCTTAGTGGTCTATCTGGGAACGGCGGTGCAATTTACTTAGAAAAGGCCCCAGTTACTTCGTGGACAGTTAGATTGTCTTCAGTGTTTTCTATTTGAGATAGCTGTGCATTGAATATTCTCAGGCAAGGCAGCTTTTCTTGTGGAGAGGGAGAGGTTTTACCTTAGGCTAAATTGCTCAAGGATAAAAACTGTAGGGTTTATGGTATTTGAAACATTTTACCAAGAACTTCCCCACATGGTTGGGAGTACTGTCATCATTTTAAATTCTTTTTTAATTTAACAGGTACAATGGGACAGAAAGGATTTTAAAATTGAGTACATGGTGGGAAATACTTTTTTATCGAAACATGGTAGTATTTTTTGTTTTTCTGCTTTTTTTTTTAGGTAATGACTACGTGTTGAGAAAGACATGAGTTCAAAAAGGAGACTGATGCCAGTTATTTAACTTCTTTCTTTAAATGAAGTCATTAACCTCTCATCCATCTCTCCTCCACCAAAGTCAGTATCCTCTTTGTAAACACGAATTCTTAGGTGTTCCTTCTGTAGAGGGTCAAGAAGAGGTGACCAGAGTCACTTCCCTCTATGTGGACGAAGACTTGCGGAGCTCAGGGACACATGGGAAGCTTCTAAGTCATAGCTTAGCACTGATGGGAGTTATAGGTTCTTCTTTTCCTCAAGGGGCGTTTCATATATTATTATGTTTTATTTCAATGCATGACCACAGAGATGAGTAAAACCTCCTGCATAGATGTCCACCAGTCTCTCCTGTCATTTCTTTTCTATTGATACCAATTTTTATTTGCTTGTCTAACTGCTATAGTTAAAGCTATGTGTGGTCTAGGATGTACTTCTGTGTTTCCTAATAACAATAACAACAACAACAACACAAGAGCTGCAGTAACAGTAATACCTGACTTGACTGAGTATTTATTATGTGCGAGTACCACTCATTCACCCCTCAGAACAGCACTGTGATGTAGATGCTATTTTTACCTCCATTTCAAAGGTAGGCAAAGTGAGCCCACAGAGAGGCGAAGTCACGTGTCCACACTGGCACTGCTATTTACATCTGGTTATTTGCATTTCCTGCACTGAACACATGCCATGCACATGGGTCAAGTCTCTTTTGTAATATTTCTAGCAGTTACCAGTGAATTCTGGAATGTGGAGTACACAGTGGCTTGGAGGTGCTCTTGAAGACAAATTTGTAATTGCACATGTAGGGTACTCAGGGAGGGGAACAGGACTGGCTTCAGGTCACACAGCCTCATTAGGAGCCCAAGACCTTTGCAAGGTTATGACACCTTACAGAATTGTTTGCACAGTTCTGTCAATGTAACCACATGGTGGCAAGTTCATGAATTTAATTGTCAGATTTTGAGCATGACGGCAGCTCTGATGCCCACTCCAGAAAAAGAGTTCCAAAATTGCTTTGAAGGGTGGACTAGGTCCTGGCATCGGTGCACAGCTTCCCAAGGGGAGTTCTTTGAAGATGACCGTAGTGATATTCAACAGTGAGGGATGTAGCACTTGTTCTAGGATGAGTTTGTGAACTTAATTGTCCAACCTCATAGTCCCTGTGCCATACACGACATCCCCGTGGCTTATTTATTTTATAGCTGGAAGTTTGTTTCTCTTATTCCCCTTCCCTTTTTCATACAACACTCCCCTCTCCTATGAGACAGCCATCAGTTTTCTGTATCAGTGATCTGTTTCTATTTTTTTTATTTTGTTTTTTTTTTATTCCACATGTAAGTGAGATCATATGTCATTTGTCTTTCTCTATTTGACTTATTTCATTTAGCATAATACCCTTTAGGTCTGTCTACGTTGCAAATGGCAAGATTTAATTCTTTCTTATTGCTGTGTGATATTCCAGTGTATATATGTGATATTCCAGTGCATATATGTATATATCACATCTTCCTTCATCCATCGAATAATAACCCACTGCATGGGAGAAGATATTCACAAATAAAATACCTTTTAAGGGACTAATATCTAAAATAATATAAGGAACTCATAGAACTCAACATTAAAAAAAAAACAATCTGATTAAAAAATGGGCAGAGGACCTGACTAGACAGATGGTCAAATAGACATGTGAAAAGATGCTCAGCATCACTAATCCTCAGGAAAATGCAAATCAGAAAGAACCTAAATGAGATTGCACCTCACACCTATCAGAATGACCATCATCCGTAAATAAACAAACAACAGGTATTGTTGAGGAGGTAGAGAAAAGGGAACCTTCATGCACTGTTGGTACGATGTAAGTTGGTGTAGCCACTGTGGACAACAGTATGGAGGTTCCTCTAAACATTAATAATATGCTATGTAAATTATACCTCAATAAACTGTGAGACAAAAAGAAACCTAAAAATCATGGTTAGCATATGAGTAGCCAATGATTGTTAAGATCATTTTATTATTTTTGTTAGTCTTTATCATCCCCATTACTTAAAGTGAGATGTTAGGGGAATATATCATAGGACTGGGTACTTAACTGGGTTTCATCCACATTGTATCAGTGTTTTGGATGAAGACATGCTTTCAGATTTGTTACTGGCAAAGCTGGGAGGGATCACTCACAGAATAGAGCCCACAACGAAGATTTGGAATTGTTTTGACAGCCTGGAAAGCTAGGCACTTACCAATAAGATGAAATTGAACACAAATAAATGTAAAATCAGGTCCGGGCTGGCTCCCTCCTACAGGCAGCAGAGAGACAAGCAGCTGACTTCTGAAGTAGCCATTGTCCTTGTTGAAAATAAGTTTGCCTGTTAAAAAGACATCTCCCAGGAAATCTCGGAGCAAGCTCAGGCCCAAACAGGGGCTGTAGGTATATATAAATGGTACCTTAGGGATTTGGTCGATGCCAAATGAGTGCCCATCTGGATATCCCATGCTTCATGTTCACGTGATGATAGTAAGAGTTATTTTTCTATTATAATTATAATGCTATTATAATACATACGAGGATGTAAGTGTAGAAGTCATGCTTACCATGTCACAAGCTTTGTGGTTAACGCTGTATCCTACTTAATACTTACAGCCAACCCACAGACGAACTACACGTACCCCATTTTACACGTGCAGACCTGCATCTCCGTGAGCCTTTAGTCACCCAGCTAGCAAGTGGCACCCTCACTTTTGAAGTATTCAGGGGTCAGGGCTCCTGGTTCCCACACTCATGCTCTTCGCTCTCCCAGTAGAATTCCCTATCGACAGAACCTAGTTCTTAGACTCTAATAAGACAGAAATGCAAAAGCAAAGCAATGCACAGCCTGTGCATTTTAGGGGAGGAATCCCTGATTGGTATTTGCCCAGGACCAGAGCTGGTTTATTTTAGCTCCAACCCTCTGGGAGGGATGCACTTCCCCGGCTGCGTCCTGAGCTAGGGTCCCTCTAATGAGCTGTGTGAAAATGCTGAGGTATCACGGGCGACGGCCGTCCCAGCAAGGCAGCAGTAAGCTCAGGAGGCGCACAGCCGCTTCATCAAAGGCTCTTAGTAGGCCAGAAATCAAACCGGAGGTTTTGCTGAAACAGATCATCTATTTTTAAATTACTCTGAAACGATCGCCTGGGCATTGATGTGGAAGGGGATTATCAACAGTCGGATGTTTCACAGCAAATACTCTACCTTGAAATGTACTTTTAGATCCTGTTTCCTATTTTATCTTCCATAATCTGGAGAGGGGAAAGGGAAGCTAGTGTGTGTTTATGAAAAATGGAATAGAGGCTGCATCAGCTTGAAGCCCTTTCATTTTAAGGAAGAAGGAAATTGCGTTGGCACAAAGTCAGAAAAGCCCACAATTGATGCTTTCATATTTCAGAGGGGCCATGCACACACACAGCAGGTTGTAAGATAGTCTAAAGTTCAGGGTTGATCTGAGGGTCAAGAGTGAGACGACCACCTCTCAGCTCTTACTTACTACAGAGTGTACATATGCTGTTAAAGTTGCTCTCAAATTAAGTTTTAAAAATAATAAATGAAAAGTCAAGTTCCCTGATAAGTAGGTATCTCTTCTATTTAATGATTAGTTCTAGTTGATTATTCAGTTTTACTACATAAAACCCTGACCACAGCTTTAGCAAGAGGCTGTATTTATTTTTCTCCATCCAGTATGGGGAAGCTGTTATGAGCTGCAGAGCCTCTCCCAAGCGTTCACCTTCTCAGCAGGATCCAAATCCTTGCTCATTTTTTCCATCTTCCTGTTACTTTGGCAACAGTCTGTGACTATGAGCCCCAAACATTTCAGGAGTATGTGTTCTGTCTCTCCCTTTAAAGATCCAAGAAGAAAGTAGATTGCCTTTTCCTTCTAGAAAAGATGAAAAGTAATATTCAAACCATTTACCTACTATTGCCATTCCCTTTGCCTTTTATCTTTTTGACCCAGGAATTACGTTTCTTTTAAGGCTTCTGCATTTAATTCAACAAATTAACACTTCTAACATTTCAGTTTGTCTCGTTTCTGTGAAGAGCTGCTAACTCCAGGTAAAGCGCAGGCAGGGCCCACTTGCACCGCAGACGTGGTTGTAGAAATCCATCAGTGTGGGAACAGGGTTTTCCATATTTTTGTTTTGTTTTGTTTTGGTTTTTTTGTTTGTTTGTTTTAGGAACAAGCAACTAGTAACTTATCCCGGACAGTCTGTGATTAAGGTGACTGGGGTTGGCATCTACATTTTCTGTCTGTCTAATGGACATTCATAGACCAGGGAGATAGAATGGACGTTCATAGACCAGGGAGATAGAGTTTCTAAGAACCTGGTATCAGTTGTATAACCTTTGATGGTGGTAGCTGCCAATTCTTAGGTGTCTCTTTGACATGTTTATTAATCTATACAAGAAGAACATGTTGTAAGTCACCGCTATCAAGATACCCAGCGGAGGATAAAATTATAACAAAGTCTCTTTCCCTCTGACATTCAAATTTTGCCTTCCATCACTGTAGCTTGGTTATCTGCTGTCCTCATCAGACAGTATGTACAATTCTGTTTTAGATGGTATCATTGTTGGTGAAAGTGTCATGTGGTTTGTACATTGTATCTGCACGAAGAAGAACTATGAGCTTCCTGGGAACCCTAGACAAGGATGCAAAGCTTTGAGTTCCTCTGAGGTACGTGACCCCTGTACTGTGCATCCCTTGTAGGGACACAGGAAGAGATTCCCACATAATTGTTAGGCGATGCGCAGAACCCTGTGGGACAAGAGCTTTTAGATCAGGATGCTTCCTGCACATGCCCAGCGTAACTTTGTCCCCTCACACCTGATCTGTCACCTGGGGAGGAGGTCATCCCTGAAGGCTCTGTGTGAACCACTGCTGGCCAACAGTGCTCCCGATGTCCTACTGTGTGCCTCTGCGTGACCTGAGGTCAGAGGTGGCTGTCGATAGGCTCCACGTCTAAATGTTTCGTTGACTCTGAAAGGAAGCCCTAGTGGGTATTAAACATCTGATTGGACCATGTTGATCCTAGTTGAGAGATCAAAAGACAGTTTGTAAAAGTACCACTCTGCATGTTATACCATTCTTGGGGTTCCACCTGGTATGCTTTTTTTTTTTTGGTAAAATTTTCAATATAAAAGTAACTAGTTTACGCAAGCATCCATTTCTGAACCTGATTCTTTTCTTGGCTTATTTGTAAGCATGCTTATCTTTATTCCAATGCACTGAGCTTTATGTTTTGCCATGTCTTAGGGGTGAAGGTGGAGGTGGAGAGAGTTTTGTTAAAACTTCACTAAAAAAAACATGTAGGGAAGTTTCATATTTTTAAAATTTTTGTTAAATGTATTGGGGTGATAATTGTTAATAAAATTATATGTTTCAGGTGTACAATTCTGTAGTACATCATCTGTATATTGCACTGTGTGCTCACCACCCAGAGTCAGTGCTCCTTCCAACCCCATGTATTTGACCCCCTTTACCCTTTTCTACCACCCTCCTCCCTCCTTACCCTCTGGTAACCACTATACTGTTGTCTGGTTCTGGACTTTTTTTGGTCTGACTTATTTCATTTAGCATGATAATCTCAAGATCCATCCATGTTGTTGCAAATGGCAGTATTCCGTATTTTCTTTTAACCAAGTAGTACTCCATTGTGTATGCACCACAGCTTCTTTATCCAGTGATCCATTGAAGGATGCTTTGGTTGTTTCCATGTATTGGCCACTGTGAATAATGCTGCAGTGTCTATGAGAGTACATATATCTTTACAGATAAATATTTTCAGATTTTTGAAGCAGATACTCAGAAAGGAATTGCTGGGATTGTATGGTAATTCTATTCTTAATTTTTTGAGGAATCTCTATACTGTTTTCCACAGGGTTGTACCAGTGTACATTCCCACCAGCAGTGTATGAGGGTTCCTTTGTCTCCACAGCATCTCCAACACTTGTTATTATTTGTCCTGTTGATAATAGCCACTTTAACAGGTGTGTGGTGGCATCTCATTGTAGTTTTGATCTGTATTTCCCTATAGCTAGTGAAGTTGAGCATTTTTTTCATATGCCTGCTAGCTATTTGTATATCTTCATGGGAAAAGTGTCTATTTAGGTCCTCTGCCCATCTTTTAAATTAAGTTGTTATGTTCTGGCTGAGTTGTATGAGTCCTTTATATATTTTAAGTATTAGCCCTTTATCAGAGGTGTTGTTTGCAAATATCTTCTCCCATTTGGTTGGTTGCCTCTTTATTTTATTGTTTGTTTCTTTTGCTATGCAGAAGTTTTTTAGTTTGACATAGTTCCATTCATTTATCTTTTTATTTTACTTCCCCTGCCTTTTAGGTCAAATTCATAAAATCCTCTCTGAACCCAAGATCCATAAATTTAGTACCTATGCTTTCTTCTATGCAATTTGTTGTTTCAAGTCTTATGTTTAGGTCTTTGATTCAGTTTGAGTTAATTTTAGTGTATGGTGACAGCAGTATAATTTCATTCTTTTGTATGTGGCTTTCCAGTTTTCCTAGCACCATTTATTGAAGAGGCTTTCTTTCCTTCACTGTCCGAATAAACTTAACAAAGGATGTGAAGGACCTATACACTGAAAACTATATGACATTATTAAAAGAAATTGAAGAAGACATAAAGAAATGGAAATATTAACATGTCCCATGTTCATGGATTAGAGGAATCCACATATTTTAAATGGCCGTATTACCCAAAGCAATATACAGATTTAACATAATCCCCATCCAAATCCCAATGGCATTTTTAAAAGAAATAGAACAAAAATCAGCAGATTTGTGTGGAATCATAACAGACCCTGAATAGCCAAAGCAACCCTGAGAGAAGAAAAAAACGAAGCTGGAGGTATTATGCTCCTTGACTTCAATTTATACTACAAAGTGACAGTAATCAAAACAGCATAGTATTGACAGAAAAACAGACACATGAACCAATTGAACCCGTGTATGTGTGTGTGTGTGTGTGTGTGTGTGTGTGTGTGCGTGCGCGCACGTGTATGCAGATACTTTTTGACAAAGGAGCCAAAAGTATACATTGAGAAGTTACATCTTTGTAAAGCAACTTACTTCCTCTTTTCTCCTTTCCTACCATCCAAACAACCTACCAACCACCCACCCTTCCTTTCGTCTACTACACAATAGTTATTTGTTGACAGGGGATTTAGAGATGAAAATGCATGTTCCTTATTTTTCAGAAGCTCACAATCACACTTATTGTCCTAGAATAACATCAGCATTTCAGCTACTATTTACCATAGATGATGTCCTTCAGACTAAAATAAAATGCATGTGTTTGTATATATTTATAATGCTCATGCATACAAGCACTTAAAAAATTTGCTAGCATTTGACGGAAGTTTTCCTTTTTTCATACAATGGATTTTCTGACTTCAAGGAAGTTTAGAAGCCTGGGGCTAGATGTTACATTAATATTGATCCATCTTGTCCTATGTCTTGATAATTTTAGGAATATATGAGAAACTATCTTTTATGCAGTCCTTTTAGGTTTTAATCTACGATGGGATTTGCCACATATGGAGAGTTGGAAAGGAACTATCAGCATTTGGCTGTAAATGAATTGTTGCAAAAACAAATGGCATGTATCAGTAGGTTATATTTGTTCATGAAAATAAACTTATAAATTGTGACTCAGTGAATTTTAAGACTGCACATTGAACCTAGGGCTTAGAAAACTTATAAGTCAGCACAGATGAAAAGACACTTCTCGTTTTGCCTCTTGTTCTTTCATGGGTGTGCCCTACTAATTAACACCCACAAAGCAATGGAACTATGAGTGTCTATAATTATCCCTCAGATGGATTCACTTCCTTGGACATTAGCTAAAATGCACTCTTTGTGATTGTTTACCCTTCAAGCCCAACTCTGGAAATTACGTGAGATGTTTAGACACGAAGCCTTAGCAATGAAGAACTTAAGTTCGTGTTTGCTAGAAGAAGGTACAAAATGTCTGAACTTTTGGACTCTGTGCAGCAGCATTCAACACAACACAATCATTTCTATGCATTAGTGCCTTACCCTTCCCTTCATCTGAAATGAAGGCTTACAAGTGAGAAAAGCAACTAACATAATGTTATTTAAATTGAGTGTAGGCTCCATTTTAAATAATAGATAGTCTGGAATCCTAGATAAAAAGGAATAATGAATAATACAATAGAATCCCAATCATTCATCTCCGCTTAGCTGTACAGAGACATGCTGCTGGTTTCCATCAGATCTTTTCCTGGCATCCAGCCTTGCTTTGTGTTGCAGTTTTGTTTTGTTATTTTTTTCTGTGAGGTTTTCTGTTGAAATAATTTCCACATTAGCATGTATTGACTCTTTTCTTCTGCATGTGTGAAATAGTGAAATAACTCAGTTTAACAGATCACTTGGGAGCCTTTGCCAATCTTGAGAGGGTAAGATACATGTTGAAAATTATTTTCGCCCTCTCCACAAAAGGAATTATATGTGTAAGGCTTCTGGCATTAAGTGTATTGAATCTAATGAAGGTCCCCATAGTGATTGGGGCTGTTCTCAAGCCCCACCAAGACTTGAGGAGTGATGTTGCTTTTTTCATCAGGTTTTCCCTACTGGAATGAACCTGACAGTGGGGGGCACTGAAGGAAGAAATCCACACCGCCACACCCTCTGGCCACCTTCCCGTCTTCCTGTGCTAGAACTTGCCTTGCCTTCTGGATGAAAACCCCCCATTTCCTGCAGCAGAAATGAAGAGAAACCCAGAAATTGTTCCTTAGTTTCCAGAGTTTCCTGTTGTGAGTAGCAGAGAGTGTGTGTCCGAAGCGGTAGGTGCGTGTACTCATGTTAGACTGTCCACACTCTCAAGGAAGCTAGTTCTGTCGGTCACTCTGAAGGATGCTTTTCTGCACCTTGCAAAGTTTTGAAGCTGTTTTATGTAGGGGATAATGTTTGTGCCTAGAGTAAGCCACATATTCAGCTGTTTAGGAAAATGATGAAATTTAATCTGTTTGTTTATCTGTTTGTTTTTTAATATCCTCCTCTTTTTTTCCTTTCTAGCCATCCACACTTAGTTTCTTCAGGTACTCTAAGGAATACTGGGGAATATTCTCTAAGGAACAAGGAATACTCTTAAGAAATGCTGATTTCAGCCATCTTGCCCATTGACCTTTATTTTAGGAAGAGCATAAACGAGGACTGTGCGGAAAAAATCCAGCCATGAATGCCTCTGGTTTTCACATCACATGGCTGCGTACTTTGCAGACAACCATTGTGTGTATCCATCTATGCATGTGTGTGACATATATCATCTGCTCTGCTATGTGACATCTATAAACACCAATAAGCAGATGGTAATGAGGGGAACGTGGAAGACTTACTTGAATGATGGTACTTTCCTAGGCCAAGGTTGCTGAAATAGCAGGATTAGGGTGGGCATCTTCCCCAGGAAAAAGCCCTCAGCCAATAGCTTCACAGACAAAAGCATTCCCAACTCTGTTTTTAGAATAGAAAGTAAAGAAAAGAAAGGAAAGCCCTAAGCACCCATACTAGGGACATGTTTCTGGGAAGGCACGCTCCCTTCTGATTGGGGCAAGCTGTGTCTGCTCTTGAGCCCTCCATAGCAGCAGCCCTGCCGACGCAGAGCCGACCGCCTCCTGCCCGCTCTCACGTTCATGCGTGGTTTTACTTCCCTCCTCCATCTCCAGCCATGCTCAGTTGGTAATGCTCTGGTGATACCGTTGCATGGGTTTTCTGTGGTCTGCGCCCATTTTTTACTCCATTAGCCAATTTTTTAGTACATAATTTTATAAACAAATAAAGTATAGTGGTACTGAACTACTCCAGCATTTGCTTGTCCTGGAAATCTCTCTCCAATTCTGAATGACAAGCTTGCTGGGCAGAGTATCCTTGGTTGGAAGTTGTTTTTGTTGTTGTTGTTTTTTCAGTACATTATGTGACTTCACTCCTTTCTGTCCTGTAATGATGAGTCTTATGGAGGTTCCCTTGCATGTAATAACTTGTTTTTCTCTTTGCTTCTTTTAAAGTTCTCTCTTTAACTTTAACTTTGACAGTTTAATTATGATGTGTTTTGGTGTGTGTCTCTTTGGGTTCATCTTGTTTGGTACTTTCTGGGCTTCCTGGATTTGGAGGTTTGTTTCCTTCACCAGGTTAGGGACATTTTCAGCCATTGTTTCTTCAAATAAGTTTTTTGCCTCCTGCTCTTTTTCTTCTCCTCTGGAACCCCTATAATGCGGTTGTTTTTCTACTGGATGCTGTCCCATAGGTGCACTAAGCTATCTCCAGCCTTTTGAACTGTTTTTCCTTGTTTCTCTGTGTTGATAACCTCCACTGCCCTGCCTTTCAGCTCATTGGTCCCTTCTTCTGCTTCGTCTATTTGGCTGTTGAAACCCTCTCATGTATTTTTCAGTTTAATTACTGTAATCTTCAGTTCTATGACTTCTGTTTGGTACTTCCTCATTATTTTCTGTCTCTTTGCCGAAGTCCTCACTGTGTGCATTCATTTCTGCCCACTTTGGTGATTATCTTTATAATAATCACTTTGAGGTATTTACTGGATAAGTTTCTTATCTCTGTTTCATTAAGGTTTGGTTTCTGGGGTTGCATCTTGCTTTTTCATTTGGAATGTAATCCTCTATTTCCTCATTTTGTTTGAATCTTTGTTTCTGTGTTTGAGGCGAATAGTTTCTCTCTTTCTCTCTCTCTCTCTCTCTCTCTCTCTCTCTCTCTGTGTGTGTGTGTGTGTGTGTGTGTGTGTGTGTGTGTGTTTGTGAGGTGTTTCCCAGTGTCATTGTAGCCTTGACCCTTTATTGTGGAGTAGCTGTTTAGCTAGTCCTCAAGTTCTTTTCGGAGGGAATTGTTTCATGTGCAGCCATAGATTAGTTGTGTCTGTGAGATGAAGTGCATTCAGGTTCTTCCCATGCCACACATGGCCTAGGATGCAGCCCAACACAAATCTGTAAACTTTCTGAAAACATGATGAAAATTATGCAAGAACCTTTTCTTTTAGCTCATCAATTGTCGTTAGTGTTGTTGTATTTTGTGTGTGGCCCAAGACAGTTCTTCTTATTCCAGGGAAGCCACAAGGTTGGCCACCACTGCCTTAGAGATATCTGTATGCCCACAATCCAAATCCTTTTGCTAAGAAAGTAAATTCACTGTCTTGAGGAATGAGGAGGTCATTTCTTTTCTTTTCTTTTCTTTTTATTATTATTATTTTTTTTATGATGAAGCAAGCTGCCTGTCCGGGTTTCATTGCACTCTGTGTTATACACTCTTGTCCTTCCTGTGATTACTTGTGAATCACTCACACATTTTTATATTCTTCTACAAAACTGTAATGCAGACTTCTCAGACAAGGATGGTTTTAAGTCTTCCTTACTGTGTTGCCTTCCTGTGAATTGGAAGACATGGCAGATTGGGCTCTGTCATATTGTTTTGTATTTTTATTGTTATTTTGAAATAATCTCTAGGCACTCTTCTAAGTTTATTCAGCAGTAACTGGCTGAAAAGTTCTGTGAAGGCAGGCCATGGTGGCTTCTGGTCCATTCAGCACTGTCTTCCATCTAACAGGTGCTTAGTAAACCCCGTTGGGCTTGGACGGAATAGGTGTCTCATATGCTTTGCAGGTATTTTTCATACTCTCTTATTATAGCACCTTTTGCATACCATTTGCAAGCCTTTTTTCTAATCATGTCCCATATTTCAGATATTGTAGTTTGGGGTACTAGGTCAGATTGCTTGACTGCAAACCCAGAGGCTTGTCTTTGATCTACAGAAGCAACCTAAAGACGGTGGAAATGTGATGCCGAGCCCACTTGAGATGAGGGACCTTTCTCAGGGCTCCCAGATGGCACAGTGGGGAGATTTCTATTTTCAAGTGTATTGGTTTAGAGAACCCACAGCTGAGATCCACCATTCCTTCTCCTTCTGCTTTCCCATGTTTATTTCATAGATACGTAGATGACCATATTGTTCTTAATGATGTTTTATTCCTCTTTGGTGAAATAATTAAAAAGAAAAGTCTTAGTTATTGGCTGATTATTAAATGTTCTACTTCATCTTCTATTTAACTCCTTTTTATAACACTGGGTCCTTCCATTTAAGAATCAGCAATAAATGAAGGAGCGCAATCAGGAAGATAAACTCGTAGCAGACTTTCTTGATAATACATAGAAAGATCCCAATTAATAAATCCAAAGTGTGGTAGCAGTTTATGGTTAAACTGTATGTCCCATAGTCTTTTCAGTCTTTATAGGAAGATGGCACAAAGGAATTGGTGGCTATATAGTTCCACAGATTTAATTCAATGAACATAAAAAAAATTTGATTATCCTGAGGGCATTGAGAACTGTTTTTACTGATTTAATGTTCTACTTGCATTAATGGTAGTTCTTACAAACAGCTGCACATTTTACTGTTGGTATCTTTACATTCTTAAGTTGTGGGAACAGATGTTTAATTTTCATTGTGAATTTCTGTCCTCTACCCCAAATAACAAAAATACAATATACAATGTCTTCCTTTGTATTGTTACCAGGTGATAAAGTTGTCCACACTCAGTTTCCAAGAGAACTTTTTATGTTGTTCTCCTTTCTTTTTCCCCCACCTTCTATTTTCCAATGAATGTCTGCTTGAAAATAATTGAATCGATGGGGTCCTCTAATATCCCTCTAGAATCTAAGCAAGATTGTTCCCAGAGGTGGCATAAGTTTATGTATCAGAAAATGCTATTTCCCAGGACATCAGGGGATAAGATAAAATTGTAACTTTGCTCTTGAAACTTCAAAGCTGGAAGATGCCTGAGCGGTATTCTCGTCTCTCTGCAGCCTACCTCACTTTACAGATTTACTCTTCAGTCTCCCTCCTTTCCCCAAAGCACGTGCAGTCTAGTCCATGCCTCCTCATCAACTAGAAATTTCATCTTCAGAATACTCGTTCAGTGAACGTTTGTCACTACAGTTTTATTGTTGGTTTCAGTGTGTAGTGTTGGGTAGTGGTTATGGAAGGAACTGTTAGTTGACAACTGATGTCCATGCTTTTTTTGTTCCTTAGTAAGAGAACACTAATATGACTTAGGGCCTCATTGTGCCCAGATTCAATACTGTAATTGCTAGCACATTTGCAACAAATATGGTCATGTAACTTAAGTTTTGTTCAAAGAAGTATTTGTGGTGACTTCTCAGAAGTCCCTTTAAAGGGAAACAGTTCATCTTGGAATTGGGCTTTCTTGTCCTCCAATCCACTTTCTTCTTTATGCTGCTTGGAATGTGGACTCGATGGCTGGAGCTTGAGCAGCTACTTTGCACCAAGTGGCAATCTTGGATATGAATGGAATATGGCAAAATAGTGGAGTAAAGTGACAGAAAAAGCCCAGGTCCTTAGTGATGACTATGGAACTACTGTCCCAGGTTTAGATCATTTAGAATTTCTTTTCCCCTGCCAGTGAGAAAGTGCTCTCTCATTTGAGCTTTTAAGATGTTGATTTTCCTCTCATAAGTGGTTAACCCAGTTCCGATAGCGTGAAGTTGTAAATGAATGATGCTAAGAGAAGCAGGATTGTAGCAGATGAGGAGGTGGTATAATAAACACACATAATCCCAGTAACTCCCAAAGAAATTTGTAATATTGGAAGAGTTGCTTGATTTCTCTGTATCTTACTATTCTATTTGAAAAACAGAGGCAATGATACTAACTCTTAGTACTTCTTCATACTGAGGTAATGTAAAAGTCCTTGTAAAAGTGTAAAATACTATTTATATGAAACCTGTTTTCTATTCATACCATGAACTTGATCTATAAAGCACGGCTTCTTAACTGAAAGTTTGAATTCTTTGATTTTTTTATTAAAAAATTGTAATTGTGGATACAATTCCTTTTTCCCTTGGGAGCTGTTCCTTTAAATTCTTAACAGAATCTAGATTATCAGAGACAGTGCCCAAAATGAGAAAAATGGTATTTTTTCTTGAGAAGGGTGTCTTCTATTGCAGAACAGCTAGATTATTTGTAATTTCACTTTAACTTCATAATCAACATTTAATAGCCATCTCTGAATGTCTAAAATTGACAGATCTGTCAAGTTCTCATTTCAAACACCACTTCCTCCCCAAAGCATTTTTCAAAGTGCCAGGTAGGAAATAATCATTTCCTTTTCTAAATTCCCATAGGGCTTTAATAAATCTTCTCTTAAAATATGTATTGAATGTTTTATGTTTCTATACTGGACTTCAACTTCCAAGAAAGCAAGCATCAAGTCTAGACCTGTATTAAACCCAGCCACTTACATATATGGATTACTCAGTAAATGCTTATTGGGTGAATACTACTTTAAAAACGTTTGCAAATATGTGGTGATGGAAGGAGTATTGGCTCTGGGTGGTGAACACACAATGCAATATGTAGATGATGTATTATAGAATTGTACACTTGAAACCTGTGTAATTTTACTAATCAACGTTACTCCAATGAAATTGGAGTGAAAATAAAAAATTATTTGCTTATTTTATTGGTGTATACAATACATTTTTAGATAGCTGTGCTCTAAAAATAGGAAACTTTAGCCTCATAAGTAATTTAACAGGAAGGGCCTCAAATTGGATGCGGGGCTCAGCCATTGGAACGTGGCACAGAGAGGGAGCAGGTGGTGACCCACAGTGCATGGCTGAAATGCCACTCTCGTCACTTGTCTTCTGTCCCCAACCATCTGGTGCTCAGGCTTGCTCAGGGAAGTTAGATTTAAAAAGACATAGCGATTTCTACTAGGAAATATCTATTGTTGCCATGTTGTACTTTCTAGAGAGTGGTTATGAAACAAAAGAAAGTTAACCAAGTGTTAGGTTTAGATGCAAACTCAATTTTTTCATGTCACCCATTAATACATTGGCATGGCAAAATTCAACCAGTAAGAAAGCCATTTATTCTTGATGATATCTGATATGCATGTAGGTTATTTTGGTTTAATTATATTTAATTGCTTTTAATAAACTCATTTTATTTTTGCAGAGATATTGGATATTCTTATCTAGTCCAGGAATGTCCTGTTTGGGGAATTTTAGGAGGCTTAGGCACAGTGCCCTTTATTCCCTACATAGTTCAGACTCGATGGAGAGACATGCTTAGCCATCAGACTGATAGAGATAAAAGTGTGACACTGATTACTAATAAAGTGAATAGTATGGCATCCATTTGTTGACAGATGGGGTGCTAATAGTTCACCCCTGAATTAAACAGATCTACCCACCTAGTAACATGTACACCTGGACCAGTTACACCTCCTGGAGCCCATTGCAAAGGGACGGGCTCTGTGCTGTGAGGGCAGAGAGCAGGGTAGGAGGCCCCTGTCTGCAGAAAAGGCTGCTGAAGGAAAAAGAGGGAAAGGACTGAGATGTATGTGTGCTCCACTCCTCCCTCCAGGCCCATGGGGAAGTCCCAGAGTGTAGCTGCCACTGTCCCTTCCAGTGGGAACGTGTGCTCATCTAACACTCTTTCGTGTCATCATTTTCTTCTCACCATTAATCTAAAAACTTGACTAGACTTTCATCCTTGTTGAATCACATATAGAATCCTTAACACCCAAGATCCCTGTGACCAGGCCTCAGAGTATGTAAAACCTCCAGTTCCTGTCATACACATTTTCCATAGCATTTTCATCTTCATTGGACCTAGCTCATTATCTTGTCTTTGGAAAATCCAGAAATCGGTTCATTTTCCTCTCTGCTGTTAGTGCTTCTCCCACTGATGTCTGCAACAGACAGCTTAGTGCCCTTCGCTCGTGAGCGTACACAAGCAGGGTCCTGAGCTCTTTCAGAAAGAAGGCGCTTGGGAGGTGGGGTGGGTCTTCTCTCACAAGCCAGCACCCTAGCGAAGAAGACTTTTACATACTTGCTATTAATCTTGCTTATTAGTGATTACTGCTTTAATATTTGTCTGCTATCACCTACCCTATTGACTACTGAAGAGCCAAAATTTGCTATTCTCTGTGTTATGACTCCTTTTTATTTCTTAGAGTGCTTAACTGAATCTGTAGTTACTGAATTTACTTACCATTTCTACCTTTTGTCTTTCTCCCTCCCCAGGATGTGAGTGCCATCATTGTTTTCATCTGTTTGTCTGGCTCACCAGGACCCAGAACAGTGATTGACACCCGATATGTAATCAATGTGAGGAGAAAAGTCTATCTTGACAATTATTTTACCTTAACGTTTGAAAATAGAATCATACCACCTTAGTTCTTGCTCCTTCTTTCCTGTGAGAAGTCTGCTTTCAGCCTCACTGTTTACTTGACGTGATCTGCCCCTGGTTCCTACAGCACGGCTGGTTGGTTAGTTGTAGGTGATCTGCCCCTGGTTCCTACAGCACGGCTGGTTGGTTAGTTGTAGGTGATCTGCCCCTGGTTCCTACAGCATGGCTGGTTGCTTACTTGTAGGTGATCTGCCCTGGTTCCTACAGCATGGCTGGTTGGTTACTTGTAGGTGATCTGCCCCTGGTTCCTATAGCATGGCTGGTTGGTTAGTTGTAGGTGATCTGCCCCTGGTTCCTACAGCACGGCTGGTTGGTTAGTTGTAGGTGATCTGCCCCTGGTTCCTACAGCATGGCTGGTTGCTTACTTGTAGGTGATCTGCCCTGGTTCCTACAGCATGGCTGGTTGGTTACTTGTAGGTGATCTGCCCTGGTTCCTACAGCACGGCTGGTTGGTTACTTGTAGGTGATCTGCCCCTGGTTCCTACAGCATGGCTGGTTGGTTACTTGTAGGTGATCTGCCCTGGTTCCTAAGCATGGCTGGTTGGTTACTTGTAGGTGATCTGCTGCTTGGACGCTGGCTACAGTGTGACTGGCTAATTGAGGCTGTGTTTTTACTGATCCTTCTCAATATTTTCTGTGTTTCTTTTTTTCCAGAGACATCTTTTGACTGATTCTGAAACACTCTCACCCATTTTGATTTAATTATTGTGTCTCCTGCATTTACTGTTCTGAAATTCCCTTTGCATTCAGATTGTCTCCGTATTTTTTTAATACTTTAGCTCGATCTTTTGTGTTCTGTGTTACTTCCTCAAATAATGACTTTTAATTCATAAATCTACTTCTAAAACCTGATTTGATGTTCAACCTTTCATTATGACATTGCTTTTTTTCTATAGAAGTGTAATTCACATAGACTAAAACACACAGGTCTTAGGGTACAGTTGGTGATTCTTTGCATACATGTATCATGACATCATATAGGTTTTATAGAACATTCTCATCACTGTGGACAGTTCTCTTATCACACTTTCAAATCCAGTGTATATATTTTTTAACTGTAAATTTTTGAGTTACTATTTCTGTAATAATTTTAAATACCCATTTTATTATGTCTTTCAGGTGCTTCTGTTATTTTTAGTTCTTTGTGTGCCAGTTTTCAATTGCAGCTTATGTTTTTCCCCTCCTGTTGGTTTTTCTTGGGTGGCGCAGCCTTCACAGATTTTGTGTGAACTCTGGGACACACTAACCTTGTGCTGGTAGACACAGTGCTTTGTAGAGAGACTGAATTCATTTCTGCTGGCTCCCAGATAGCTTTGTCAGCTTTTGCCTAGTTCTTACGTTAACATTTCCCTCAGGACTGCTGGACTCCCCTAGGCAAATGTGAGTGCACATTGAAGTGAAACGCACCTTTGTCTTGTTACTTGTATTAGTTGCCGTGGCTGCTGTAACAAAGTACCACAAATTCAGTGACTTGAAGGAATACAAAGTTACCCTCTTACCATTATGAAGGGCAGAAGTCTGGAATGAGGCTGTGGACTGAGGTCATTTTGGAGACTTGAGGGGAATTGTTTCCTTGGTTTGTCCATGTCTGCAGCTGCCTGCCATCCCAGCTTCTGACTCCTGCCTCCATATAAAAAGCCAGTGTTGTAACATGGTCATATACATCTGTCTCTACTGTTGTGGTCTCGTTGCCTTCTGTGCATGCATTTTTGATCCTTCATCTAATGGGGACCTGGTGATTAGTGTGGGCCCACTGGTATAACACAGAATTCTCTAGCCATGGTAAGATCTTTAAGTACCATTCAGGGCTTGGATATTTGGGTGTGGGAGCAATATGTAGCCTACCACATTCCCCTCCGTGATGTTTTGAGATAACACACTTCTTTACCATTTGCATGTGCTGAGGGTGCTTTATTCACTTCCCATTTCTCGTGTGGTACAGACCTTCCTGCAGCCCCATTTTAACTGAAGTTGTAAAGTGCCAGCTCCATGCCTCATTCGCCCCTGCAGGTGTTCCAGCTCATTCTCCTGATCCTGCAGGTGCTTTCTTGCACAATTCCAGGATGTATGTTCCCAAGGATATGCAGCTGACTCCCCTGCTAGCTCTGTGGTCACATTACCATGCCCTCGGCCATCAGCTCCACCTGCTCCTCGGGTGGGGCTATGGTTTTGTTTTGTTTTTCAAGTTCAGCTACACACACATTTGTAGAAGTTCACCTTCGTTTTACAGATGATGAAAGGGCTTCCTAGAGGATGCTTGACTAATAAATGACCAAGTCAAGATAGAACCTCAGTGTTCTAACTCTGACACGAAAGCTCGCTCATAAATCTTAATAACTGTGCTTTTATTATTATGACTCCTGTCATTGCTAGTACTCATTACAGAATTGTCAGATTATACAAGAACCTGATGAAAACCATATTGTCGCACAGCTTTGTAGTTGCAGCACTTGTGCAAAAATCGTTCGTTCATTCTTTAAGCAAGTTTTGAGCTGTACCACTGAGCTAGGTGATAAGTAGGGAACATTGAATGGGACATGATGTCTGCCTTGAGAGAATACTTTCATGAACAGGTGATTACAGTGCAGTGTGCTGGGTGTCACATGACCTGAAAGAAGACATAGCAAACCCCTCCTGGGGGTGGGAGTGGGGGTGGGGGGAAAGAATGGGTTCAGAAATGCTTCATCCTAAAAGTCACTATTGGCTTGATGGATGGACAGATAATTATAGAACAAAGGCAGTTACTGTCATCATTGTTCTGTAACCATCGGGCACAGAGAAATTAAGTAACTTGTTCAAGCTCACACAGTAAGTGGGACATCTAGGATGCCAGGCTGATTCCAGAATGTTCACTCTTAAACTTTGATAGCCAGACCTACCTCTGAAAGACTGGAAGTATTGTGTGACAAATGTGGTCGGGATGCAGAAGTGTCACGGGCAAAGGAGAGAGTGTATTTTCGTGGAAGGAAAAAATGACACGGAATTTTCAAGGAAAGAAGAGGGGAAATCTTGGCAGTGAATGGGATAAAAGGCACAAATCAGTGAGCCAGGGAGGTTGTTAGAGAGGGGTCTTTGTGTGAACCGGTAGCGTGTGCTGTTTATCAGGTAGCTGCCAGGGGCCCGTTGAAGGCTTTTAAATGTGTTTAGATTTCTCTTCTGGAAAGGGCACTCTGACTTCAGTGTGGAGAATGGATTTCAACCAGCTTTTCATTTTTTATTCCTTCCCAGTTGAAAAATGCTACCACAAAATAGGATGGTTTCGAGATCAGTCAATGGCACCATTTAAAATGTGTGAAAGGGACTTGCTGGCCCCTGCACACAGAGAGCATTCTGCAGGACTTCCGAGTGAGCCTCCTCTGGTCAGTGCCGTGTGTTCGGCATTAGTGGACACGGAGAGAGAGATCTCATGATTCAATCGGAAACGTTACGAAGACAACATGGTACCCAGATTTATCCTGCTACACCGCCTCTTCCCCTCAAGGAGAAGCAGTTCATCTCGTATTTTTCCTCCCATCTTCATGTTTTCTGGAGCTGACGCTGCATATTCATGAGCAGCTTGGTGAGCTGCTTTTGGCCACTGTGTCTGAGAAGGGGTGCAAGCGGAGTATTTCCTGGGCGGCGTGACCACCACTTCGCGGGTGTGTGAGCCGGTTGAGTGAGTGGATTGGGAAACTTTAAGCAAGGAAATGGGAAGATTGAAATTTAAGGTATTTTGTAACCACTGTTACGAAAATTGATTCAGGGAGGCTTCATCGATGTATGCTAAAATGATGGGATGGAAGATTATTAGAGAAAATGATGTTACCTGGTCTCCAAGTGTCCCCCAAGGTTGCTCACTAGTTACTTCTTAAGTCGGTTAATTGCATAGTGGTTATGTAGGTGAAAGCTACTGTTCTTTGGAAAAGCATTATTTGGTGTGTCATCACAGTGTACACTTTAAATATTTTATACTTTTATTTGTCAATTATACCTCACTAAAGCTGAAAAAAACGTTTGGTGCATTCTTAAGAGAATTATTTAAGGATAAAGTGTTTTGATGTCTGCTCCTTATCTCAAATGATTCAGAAAAAAAAGATCACAGAAAGCGAGACGGAAGGAGGGAAGAGAAGAGGGAATAAAAACAAAAAGCAAACACCACAATGTTTCCATTAGTCATAGGTCACAAAACACATGGGTATTCGTTGTACTGTTCTCTCAACTTTTCTCTAAGTTTGAATTTTTTCTACAGAAAGGTTTGGGCAGGGTTCGGGTGGGACTAGTCGAGATGATCGAGTTGAAGTTGGGTAGGCTATAATCTTAGTAAAAGTTACCACATTTTACATGTTATTTAAGATCAATCCTGGCCAGCACTTTTAACGTTTAATACCTTGGCATTATTTTCCCCTAGCCTGTTTTAAAATTCCCAAGTTCAAACCACTGGTTTACTCTAGTCATCACGCTTGGGTTCATTTTCTGTTGAACACAGGACTAGAAAGAAAGAAAGAAACTTGTCAACAAGGAAAAAGAAATGTTCTGCATAGTGAAGTTAAAGAAACAAAGCTTCCTGTGATAAGCTCTGAGCCCTCAGATGACTCATCCAGCATCCCTGGTTCTCGGTGTCTGCATTCCAAAGTGGGCCAGGAAAGACACCTGGCCCAGGGGCCCAGGGAGATTAAAACAGGTAATCCGTGTACAGTGTGTCACGATTTCCGAGCCCAGGGAACACTCAGCGTGGCCAAGTCCCGTGCCAGAAAAGAATGTGTATCTGGGCAAATGTCATCTTTTTGCAGGGTGCACCTACTCAGAATAAACCTGTAGCATCACCTCCTCCCCAGAAATAAAGTTACAAACTTAAGATTGCGAAGGCCCAGGTATGTCATTTAGTGTAAGGGCGGATGGACACATATAGTTTAAAGTTACATATGATGGCATAATGTATGTGTGGGTTCTGCGTCTGGATCGTGTGCTTTACACAAACTTCTGATTCCTAGAATTACAGCTGATTCCCCTCTGCACTGGTCCCTTGCTTGCAATATTTCTGCATCCTATAGATGACTAAGGTAAAAGGATATGATTTGAGGCAGAATTTTCCCTGAAAAGATCTTCTACATTTTCTACTGAAAGTATTTTCCACTCAGCCTTGATTTCTGATTTATGTGTGTTCTAAATTTAAGCCTGTTCTGTATATCTGGGAGCACATTTGGTGGTGGGGTGGGAGTACATTAACCCATTTTTTCTAAGTGTGTATGAAGGAAGGTGGACACTTCAGTGCTTTCTCACCCCAGGAGGTGTTAAGGGCGGCTCTGCCAATTCGATTCAGAGCTACCTTTTTCCTGTTGTAACATTGTAGTAATTTTCACATATACAGAACTTTTGGGGTTCAGCTCCACTCCTGCCAGCCTTCCCTCTTGGGCACCTTCTTGCCCATCTTCTTCCATCGACAGGGCAAGGGGAGGGGCGGATCTGAGGGGACAGTTTCCCTTTAAGAAATAAAGGTGAGCTTGTGACCCCACTCAGGTAGAAGTGCAGACAAGGCGGCCTGCAGTTGTTGTAAGGGGTGCTGCAGAGTCAAAGGAAAGCCCCTGCCGTCACCTTAGTGCCCAGCCTCCCCGGAGCCGACTGGGCATGCATTAGTGATGAGCTGGTTATAAATAGCAATGACCATAGTGGATGACAAGAAATGCAGTCAACTCCATCGGAGCCGGGTGGGGCGATATGCAGACACGACAGAAGCGTGCCGTCTGTGAGGAAGGTGGGTGTGAGGAGACCTTACTTCCTGACCCTGTAACCGAAATGGACGGTGGCTGCACTAGGTGCTCAGTGACTTTGTGTCGAATGAGTCAGTTACCTGGAAGGTCTGACAGCCAAGTTCCAACTCAAGTCCATGAATTAAAAAGCATTTGCCCTGACTTCCAGCTCTGTTGAGACTACATTATGTCAGGAGTCAGATTGGGTTCCTGGTGTGGGAACATACAAAAGGGTGCCCGTATGTTTAGGGACAGTCACAGAGAGGAAAAGAAAAGGCCTATGTAGAATGACACGGGGCTGAACCAGTTTGGGGCTAGAGGGAGAGGGTAAGAGAGTCTGGACTGTGATTCACTTTTCCCAGTTCTGTTTGGTTTTGTCATTGCAGGTGGGGGCCACGTCTGGTACGTGCTTCGACTTGACTTCCTTCCTTGGCCATTTGTTCTAATACCCGTGCTTGTGTGCGCCGTGGACTTGGAGTCACTGCCCTTTCTCTGAGTGTGGTGGTTTTTGTGAAGGTGTGTAGTAACTTCCAAAGGTCACCACTCATGTCAGTCTGGTCACTGCAGCCATATTTACAGTACATCATTGGCACGTGGTCAGTTTTTAATCTCAGCTCCAAATTCTCAGGAATTCCCACTGTGAGGACCCCCACGTGGGTCCTGGGGGTCAGGGTCTCTCAGATGTGGCACTGTGACATATTATTGATCAGGATCGTTTCTGAGAGGGGCTCCCCTGTGTGCTGTAGGATGTTCAGCAGGAACTCTGGCCTCTACCCACTAGAGGCCAGCAGCACCCTGCCCTACAAGTTCTGACAGCCCAAACCAGTCTTTTAAAATGTTTTCATGAGAAGGAAGGTCAGGATATTCTGAGAAAAAGGATTTTGTTCTCTTCTGTGAGGATAAGAAAATGTGTATGTGCTCCGTGACCAACATAATAAGGATACATCAATTTTACCCCAAAAGTCAAATAAGTAAGAAATACCACTAGACAATGTATCTACACTTTGTCCCTCTCCCTTCCTCTCTGTCTCTGTCTACACACACACACACACACACACACACACACACACAAGGGCTGTCCAGAAAAAGTCCAGCCATCAGTGCCTCTATTTCTCATATCACATGGCTGGATACTTTCTGGACAGCCCTTGTACACACAAATGAACTTTCAGGCATGTGTATTATACGTACACCTTAAATTAATAGTCATTGTTTTACTGATGTTGACTCCAAATTTCTGAGGAGTTAGTGGTACATAAACATGGAGGCGTATTGCATGTTTTTATCCAGTTCATAGGTCAATTTGATGTCATTGAGTCATAATTTTTAAAACGGGCTCTTGTCTTCACTGACTATTTTAAGTCTGTGACCCGGGTCTCCGTGGTCCATTGTTACCTGAATGAGATTACTTCCTAGAGAATGGTTATGGCCTCCCACTTTCTCTTGTGAATCTGTGCTTTTGGCTGGCTTCATGATTGTTTTACTCCTGCCTCCAACCCTTTTGGTTGGAAAAGAAAGTCCGGCCACGCTGCTTCTATTGTCATTCCAGTGGGTGCCCTGGGCAGCGATTTCTGAACCATTCATCCCTTTGAAGTTTCTGTCTCAGCTGGGGAAATGTCACAGTTGTCTCAGCTTTTCACTGAGTTTTAGGGAGAGAGGCAAGAAATAGGGAATATAAATATTTTCTAGAAGAAACAACGAACAGTTGTATGCAAGCCAGCTGACTTACTGCTGAAGGTTCTAGAGCACTAAAAACTATTGGTTAAGCTCACTCAGCCTGTTGGGAAATTGCTGCCCTCGCTCTCATTTTGCGCCTCGCTTTGCTGAGGCTCAGAGCTGTATTTAACTTGCCTGATCTTGTACTATAGCCAGAAAGAGACCTCGAGAGCCCCTCTCCCCAGGGTCCTCTGAGCCTTGACAAGACTGTGGGTAAAACTGATGACTTTTCAGGGTTCCAAAGAGGCAGCTTCTTGCGATTTCCATGCAAAATCAGTGTTGGCTTCTTTAATTCATTCTGAGGTAAATGTATCAGGTGTCTTTGGGAGAACAGTTTCTCTTTTTTGCAGTTCCTAATCATTTTGGTCTTTTTCTGTCTCTCTCTGGTATTTTGACATTAATGTTGGCTTTGAAATTAAAAGACTAAAAGATCGGACACTTCCCAGATTTGGGCCTTTATTATAAACCACTTCATATTTAAGTAGAATGTCTCAGGGGAGAAATATAGGGAGAAGACTTGATAGAAGTTAGAAGTTTTGAGTTAGTAATTAGCACCTACCATTAGACACAAGTGCAAATCACATGATGTCAAAGTGGCAGTCACATAATGTAATTGAAGATGAGTCAAAGTAATTACCAGGCAAGCAGAGGCTGAATACAACTGAAAACCAATTAAACTCTTTATTTTGTTAAACCACTGAATAAATACATTAGTATTTTCATTTGCTTAGGCAACATGTTTGCTAATATGACTGAGATGCACAATTGCTATTTAATTAACCTGTTTTTGTGAGCACCTCACCTGGGCTGCATGAAGTCTCCATAATCACGAGCTGGATAAAAATGACGGATGTAAAACTTGTGCTGGTCGTTCACAAGGCACACCAAATCGCAGCAGCACCCAGAGAAATAAAGAAACGCCTTACCTTGAAAACACTTCAAAAAAACATGTCAAACCGATGCAAAATCACACAAAAGTTTAGTAAAATTTTTTTAGAAGTTTAGTTAGACTGTTTCATCCTCCCCTTGTGTATTGTTGCTGTTAAGTGTTGATGGTAAGTCTTCTTGGGTTCTTGTATCTGGTCTGGGATCAGTGACTGTGTAGTAGACACACACAATTCCGGTAGCTTGCACCTTCTACAAAATCCTACTTTCTTTTGGTGAGCGACTTTTCTAGTTATTGAGTAAAAAGCATCATGGAAAGTGTCAACCCGTTGTCCTTTTATTCCCTAAGGCCAGTATCAAAACACAGTTTGAGGTGTCTTGAACCTGATGATACACATTTCTCCCCAAAAGAGGACATGACTGGCAGTGTGGAGAGAAGCCCACCTTTCTCTGCCTTTGGGTGTTGGGAGTGTAACCAGGGAAACGTGGGACAATCCAGTTTGTACGGGAAATGCCTCTCTTCTCACACGTCCGAGTCCTCTCGGGGTGAGCACCACGAAGGCGGAACTTTGGGCTGGGCATCTGTCTCTATTCAGATGTCAGATATCTTTGTTCTTACGTGGGCGTGGCTTGTGTAGCATTAGCGAAAACCATCTTCTGCCCCTTTCACACATTCATAATTTGCTCACACTTACTGAGCACAATGCCTCCAGTTTGCTAAAGCAGCTACTTCTTGGCCAATATATCATGGGACCCCCAAAGGTGACAGAGACCCCCACGTTTGAGACACTTAAGGAAAGCATTCCTTTCTTTCATTCCTGTTGCTCTGGTTGCTCTGATGAGGTGTGAGCACCCTTCTCTCAGATGTCCTATCTGTGAGGTCCCCAGAGACCCAGACCCCATTGTCCAGGTAAGAAAGCGTAGGCTGAGGCAGGTGACATGGCAGAGTGAGTATCGCCTGACTTCTTTAATGAAATAAGGATTTGAATTCAGGTGTTTCTGCCTCCCTAAATGCCCCCTCCCTTTCTCATATCAGCCATTAACTCCTAGCTGCTTTGTGTGACGTGGAGCTTAGAATCATCCCTTGAGCTCCTGATCACAGCCTTTTCAGGAGTGACACAGGAGACAAATCTGCTTTCTCTGAAAGGAAACACATCCCATCCCTAACCCAGACTTGCTTAAGTGAGGTGGGATTTACATGAATAGATGCCTGTGGAGGCTAGGCAGGCTACGTCTGTGGCAGAAACAAGGGTAGCACTGTTGGGGTAAAGTGCAACACACACGTTTTGTTTAAAAATGTTCATATTCAAACTCTTGACACCTCTCCCTTGCCAAACCCAGCATGCCCAGAGCTCCTGTTTACAGCTCTGACAACACCCCCACGCAGACCTAGTGGGAGAGAGGTCTCTCAGTCGTGCAAGCAGAAGACACAATCACCCGTTCCCATTGGGAGCACTGGGTGACCTGAGTTCCATGTCACCCTCTGTGCTGAATGTCTTTGGGGACATAAAATGCCCCCATAGAGACCAGCTTCAGTCCAACTGGTCTCCCTAGCTGCAACGACTATACACATGCACGCCTCATAAAACCCAGAGGGGAAATGGTGCTGCAGCCTCCGACCTCCCTGGGAGCTGCAGAAACCCCAAGCAGGCACAGGCCAGCCCCGCCACCTGTCCAGAGGCCCCACTGTAATTGTAATCCTCCAGTGGAGGATCCACATCCGCTGCCCATTGGGAAGGCAGCCTTCAGCCCCACCTCTGCCCTGAAATCTATATAAACAGCTGTGCGTGTCTCCATGTGTTTTTGAAAGGTTGAGTGCATCGGAGCTGGGAGCAGCTTGATTCTGTGCTCAGGTTCAGTGTGAGCAGAGGGGTGTGATGCCCTTTGGGTGCATCTTGGATTCATGTGCTCATCATGTCCACCCTTTGGGGAGCATAGCCACGGAGCCAGGCGCTCCCTGATTAGCATTGGCGGAGTGCCACGCGGCGTGCAGTTCGGCATCTCTAGTCCCAGCTGGGACTACGTCCCCATCATCGCCCAGCTGCCTAAGCAGTCCGTGCGGGGCCGTTCCGCGTGGGGGATCAGCGCAGTGGAAGCAGGGCGGGCTGGGCGTGGAAAGCTCTGTTGGATCTGCTGGAACACGCGAAGGGAAACTGGGACACTTTACTTTGCAGTCCGTAAGTACCAGTCCCCCACCCCCTGGCTGCAGCTCCGTGGAACATGACTGCAGGCTGCTTGCATTTTCTGTTCCATCGCCCTCGGTGCAGTCAGGCGGCTGAGGCAGCGTGGGATGCATTTAGAGCTTGCTGTTGCTGTCAGATCTCTTGTCTAATTGATTCGTACAGGGAAAGCAGGGACTTTGCAGAACGCCTTCCTAGGAGTGAAAAGTGACTCACTTGGTTGATGGCGTGGGGGCTCGGGTGCGTGCTGTGTGGCGCACAGGGTGGCGACAGCACGGACCTGTCGTCTCCTCTATCTCTGGCCATCGTGAGAAAGACGGAAAGAAGATTAATGCATGTGTAGAGAGACCTCATCTGTGTGCACTTTTCTGTAAGAGGCGCGTGTGCCAGTATTCCCAGAGTTTATTTAAGACGGTGTATTTTGCGGTTCTCTGCTGCTCCTGAGAAATGCAGCGTCGGGAAAGTTCCTGTTGTTTTGCAGCAACGTGCTGTTTGGAAACTTTGCCAGGGATGGGGAGGAGAACTATTAGAAGTATTTGCAAACGTACGCTGTGTATCTCCTTTTCATTCTCAGGGGTAGTGTTTAGAAATAAGAGTCTATGTTTAGCTCCTTTGTGTACTACTTTTTATGGAGTGATGTGAATTTTAAAAAGCTCAACACATCATTTCCAATCCAGCTCCATTTATCTTTCATGTCTCTAAATGCAATCTGACAAATTAATATTTGTTATCCCTGAAAGATGAATTGGTCACATGAAAATGGGATTAGAAATTAATATTGTTAATGATGTTTGCACGGCAACTTTCAAGTGATCAATGGCTTAGTGAAATTAAAGATGGTTATCACTGTGAAAAGGGATGTGGGGGATTTTTGTCTGGGTGTTTCTAAATGTAAATCATCCTTTCCTTCCTGGGTGGAAAGCACAGCGACTGAACTGTGGTGAGTACAGAATGGGAAGGGAAGCAGCCCTGACCACGGGAGCCCATGGCCAGGGGACGGAGACCAAAGTGACCCTGACATCCTTCCTACCTGGACAGGGGAGCCGAGTGTCCTTACTCGGCTTGGAACCATGGAGCCCAAGGATGCTCTCATGCCTAGGGCGGAAAGACAATTTTCCGGAGCAGTCTCAAAGCAGAGGAAACCCGCGACGTGCGAAGTGTGGAAGTGTCTGGGGGTGAGGACAGAGTCTGTGCTCACTGGGTTCGGGTGAGGCTGGAACGATGGTGGGGAGAGGATTTAGTGCACAGCTGTCTCTGTGAGCCCAGGCGTTGCCAGGGCTGGAGGGCTGGAGGGAGATGCAAACCAACCCGTGAGGAACGCATAACACCTGGGAGAGGAAGCAGGCAGGGTGGCCTCTGCGAAGGGTCCCAGGGCTGTCCTTATGGAAAAACAGCCTGTTCTCTGGACACAAGTGAGTTTAAGTGTCTGAAACACTGACACCTGAGATAAAGGCAGGTGGTGTTGTGATGGTCATTGTGGTGGTCACATGCCCCCTAACCCGAGGAACAGCCTCCTGACTTCCTCCTGGATGGGGCTGACTTTTGTGAGTGACAGTGGCTGAGGGAGCCTCAGCTATTATTTTAAGTGATTGTTGGTGTTTTCCTAAGTAGTGCAACCGCATGGTCCTGCAGCGATGTGATGACAAAGAACAGGAACGGGTAGTGAAGGCCCCGTGCTGTTTTCTTACACACGCTGGTTTTGTGTCTACCTAATTGAGTAAATGCTGTCTTCTTTTGAATTCTCATTTTCTTTATCTGACTTCTGAATTCCTTTTTTAAAATAATATGGATCAGGAACTTTTGCTTCTTGTAGAGAAGTATTACCTGAAGTAGTTGAGTTTTATTTTTATTTTCCAGTCAAACATTTAGAAGTTTTAGTTCCCCTGTGGAACATTTTTATGGCTGGTCACTGCAAAGCTCCAGGAGATACAGTCGAGACCCATGCATGCTCCTGTAACTTTAGAAATGTTTACGTTCTCTTCTAAAAACTGGGTGCTTTCTTGCCAGTTGTGCTTAGGCTGCGAATAGGGGGACGGGATGTTGCAGGCATTAGTTTTAGGGTGTGGACACTTGGCAGGTGCGGAGCCTAGACAGGGGTTGCATCCACTTTGTAAGAGGTGCTGGTTTTAAACCCATGGTGACCTGATTCAGGATGAATCTTAAAGTGTGATGAAAGGTAATAAAGCCTAAGTCTTGCATTTTGTATGTAAAAATGCCTTGTCTCCGTACGTGTTTGTGCATGTGCAGATTTACACCCCCAGCCTGGTGGGCAATTTCTATGCTACTTCAAGGGCCCCCTTGGTGTCACGGGGTGCTGGGGTTGACCAGGGTGGGAAGGGTCCTGTGACCAGGCACACGTCAGCAGAGAGTGAAGTTCCCCCAGCAGCTTGCACTGGGGGAGCCTCGGCAGACTGTGTTGCCTGCCCCCACCCCGCAGCCTCTGTTGAATTTGTCACAGGTCCTGTGCCCACACATGACACACCCCTTCCTTGTAGGTAGGCGGGGAGGACTGTGACCTGTGTGGCAGTAAGTTCAAAGGTGAACACGGAGGGAATTCAGTAACCTGAAGGGTGCTGGATGGTTTTAATGTTAGCGAGCCCTGGCTGTACCTTGTCCGGTGTCCACACCATAGGTCACCTCCAGGGACAGCGGGAGCCCAACTTAACCTCTGTCCAGGTGCTGTGCATGCTCCATGGAGCCGAGTCGTCTCTCTGTGCTTCCATGTCCCCGCCGTTGAGGGAGGTGTGGTTTCTAGGAGACTTTCCAGGTTGGGAAAGTCAGCCATCCCATGACCTCTCGTTCTGACCTTTCACTCGCTCCGGAATGCTCCTTGCATCGCAGAGGGACTGAGTGACATGTGATGTGATTGCCATAGGGAACTAAATGTGACCAGGATTCTCTCTTTACTTGTTCCTCTCCTCCTTCCGCTCCCTGCTTCCTTTCTTTCTACCCTGTCCCTAGTCTCCTCTCCCACGTTGTCCTTAATGAGAGATTCCCAAGTCAGAGACAACATGGGGATTCTGTGCTTTTGTATGACCTTCTCCTGAGAGGTCTTTGTGGTGTAAGTGAGGTGCTAACAGATGGCTGTGTGTGAGTTCCGTTTCTTTCGTCCTAATAAGGGTGCAGAAAGGACCTCAAAACTCACAGGTGCATATGCATATACATTGCTTGTGTTAATTGTTAAAGTAAGAGAAAATTTCCTATTTTAAATAGAAGGTGATTAAGTGGGATTCATCATAATGTGGTAAACTAACAATATTTCATTTAAAAATAACCCCCCCCAAAAAAAAATTCACAAAGGAGAGTCCACTTCAGTGTAACAGGATATTAAAGAGCTTGATGTTTCAAAAGGGGGAAAATAAAAAGGTGTACCCCAAGGTTTTATTCTCTCCCACCCCCCCAAGAAATGGCATCTTACAAAACTGTGTGGCAAATAAAAGCTGTAAACGATGTCATGAAGAAATACGTACTTGGCGATCTAATCAAGCGAGCAATTCTGTGAGATTCACGTGAGATTAGGAAAAAAACTCCATGGGAAAGCTTCCTCGTGACACGTGTCTTGTACGCTCAGAACTGCTTATTGCCAGGCAGGACTCCCAGTTAATGACCAAGTCACTACGGCCACTACTGATGGGTCTGGGGCTTCAGGCTGCACTCAGACTAAAAGGTGGCTAAATTTTGTGACAGCGTCTGCCCCACAGGCACTTAAAGCTAAATTAATTTCAGAATTGATATTTGTAGTACAAAGACGGTGGTAGTTTGTTGGGTTTTTTCACTATTACATAAAATAAAAACACACATTGGCTGGAGAGCTAGCAATGGCACAAAATAACTGTAGGCAGTTATTTACATATATTGATAGTTGACGATATTTACATATATTTTTAACATCTAGTGCACTCGAAGATGGGTGATAAGTGGCCATTTGACAGTAGAAGTGTGGATGGGCCCTGCTTCTTATCCCAGAATGGGGGCGTATTATGACAACTTTTAGATGTACATTGGAATGTTTATCTTCCTCTCAAATTGCACCATTAGGAAAGCTCTGTACACATGGCTCACCTTCCTGGAGTTTGAATCTTAATTATTTTTCTTACTGAATTTGTAGACTGTATTTGATGTGATCCATGCAGAACATAGAATATATTTCCCAAATCTCATAAGATGGGGTAGACATCCTGGGTTTGGAGCAGCAGGCCCTGTTGTAGGTTGAGTCAGTGATGTGACAGACTCCCCTTTTTGTACGTGTGCGTCCTTCCATGTCCCAATTGGTTTTGTACTTACGGGTGATTTCTGCGCACAAAAGCTGTGCTGACGGACACGTTTGATAGCTGTGCGGCTCCCTGATCTTTGGTTTTTAAGGTTCCTGGACAGCCGTGGGCACTGCCTTTGGGTTTTAAACGAGTCACGTGATGACCTGAGATGTTCGATTCAGTATCACTTACTTAATAGCTCCAGTGGTGTGTCAGGCAGTTTTACTGGGTCATTAAGATGGTTAAGTTGTAAATCAGACTTGGGCCTGGCTTGAGGTTTATGTGTGGGTCTCACATTCTCACTTGTCTTCTGAAAGGGAACTCAGGGTTCCTCAGTGGGCCCCAGACGGGTCTGTTGTTTCAGGGAAGGAGCAGATGATTTAATGCTGAGAGCAGCCCATCAGGAGAAGCTACAAAGAAATACTGTGTTTCTGTGGTTAGATATAAAATGCCAGCTGCAGATCCTGAGGATGTGACAGGATTTAGAGAGGCTGGCTGTGCCAGGCAGGTGGCAGGGTGACGTGAAGAAGGCAGATTTAAGATTCCCAAAGGAAACCCTATATCAACAGATAGAAATTTGAGTGCTCTGCAAAAAATAATAATAATAATAAAAAAATAAATAAACACACACACACACACACACACACACACACACAAGGAAGGAGAGGAATTGGTGATACATTGTGCTTGAAAGAGATATGGCCACCTGCTGCTGTGAAGGGAAGTTGTGTGAGTGAGTGAGTGAGCAATGTCAAGGGTAAGGGCATGGGGACAAACGCCCTAGGAGATGGCAGAGGCACGGCCCAGGTACTGTACAGATGATTAAGACATTTAAATCAGTGGAGAGATGCAGAGACACTGCCCCAACGAACTTTAAACACATAATTGTCTTAAATGATGTAGGGTATTGATGGCCTCATGGTAGACTGTGTCACTTTAATGAGGATTTCTGGAGTCGTGTGTGCGGATATGAGGTGCGACGTGGTGGGTGCTGGTAAACAGGTATGTCTGGAAGTTGTGTAGCCGTTTATGCGGGTTGCTGGCTAGTTGCCCTGTGGCTCTCTCTTTTTTTTGTTTTTGGTATGTGGGTAGCTCCCTGGCTGGGAATCGAACCCAGGCCACAGCGCTGACAGCGCCAGCGCCGAAGCTTTAAGCCACTGCACCGTCAGGGAACGCCCAGTGGTTCTTCTCTCGCCCGCACACCCACACGCCACTCACCTGTATTACCCCTCACAGTGCCGGGATATGGGCTGGGCTGGCAGAATCCCGGGAGGGTGCTTTTATGAAACCACATCAGCTGCTGAGGAAGCCCCTTTCAACTTCTTATTGTTGGATCAACCAATGTGCCATGAAACTCAGTGACCCCTTGAAATCATTTCACTTCTCTCTTTCTCTGCCAAGAGCTGTAGCCATGAGGATATGTTTATGGCTCCCAAACAGTGTGGTAAATATCCCCTTGTCTCTGGGCCCTGAGCCTCTAAATGCGTCACGTCTCTAATTACAGTCATTTGCAAGAGCTTTGCCTCTGAACTGCTTAGAATTCAGAGCCTGTGTCCCCTTCCAGACGTGTGTGCACAGGCATAACGCTTGACACCCTGGGTGGGTGGGTGGGTAAAGACAGCCGCCACCCCCAGAAGAGAACAAACCCCGTGTTCACACATGGGCTCAGGCATTTGGTGATGTGTGTGTGTTAAGTGTGCATCTGAGAATTTAAGGTGTGCAGCTGTCCCCCACCCAGCCGGCTGTGTGCACAGAAGGAGGGACAGCAGTGGCTCAGACTGATGCAGTCCCTCCCTGCAGTGCCCCCTGTCCCTCTCTCCTACAGGGTCCACAGGGTAGCAGCTCTTAACAGCTATTTGTAGGCATGTTTCTTATTGAAAGTACCTTTTGCAGCATGTGAAAAGTGAAAGCTTTACAAATGACTTCACTTTTAAACATTTTTTAACCTAAATTATTAGGCAAAACACAGTTTTTGTAAGTCATTGAGAGCTACGGACAGCTACCAAGTCCATGCCTACATAGTTTACATCCTCTGTTGTTAGTTAGTTCGGGGACTTGTCCCTGGGGTGGGACCTAACTCAAGTTGTACAGCGTGTGCTCCGCCTGAAACATGGCACATGCTTTAGAGATAGAGAGGAAACTCAGGGGATGTCGGGGAAAGCACGTTAGGGGTCCTACAGAGCTTGTTTCAGATATTAGTATGTCTCATAAATTACCGACTTGTAGGGGACAGATTTAAGAACTCATACTTGACACATACAAATATGAAGTGAATCACCCAGAATTCAATCAATACATATATTTTACTGCACCCCAGTAAGCCAGTTTAATAAACTACATGTACTGTTTTTACTAACATGTAATAATTTAAAACTTAAATTTGCCACTAAAGTTGCCAAATGTGATTTATACTGCTATTAAAAGGGATACACTGTTGATTTCTTTCTTTGTTTAAATACATATTTAAATTTCTGTAGACACTGAGCATGTATCTACAGGCAGGAAGAAGGAACTCGAAGAAATTTTGGTCACATTTGAGGGTCTAATTTCCCCTTGTTTCTGACCTTGAGATGCCACCTACATGCTATTGAGTTTTATAACATTCTGGGAGTTGGTATTGATAAAGGAACAAGGAGCATGATGCTCTGATGTTCAGGCATTGCTGTTTGTCTTTCCTACCTGATGGAGTCCGCAGGTGGGCCCAGGGCTGCTGGCCTGTGTGCATTCACTCATTTAGAAATCCCTTAGAAAATGCCCTAATCCGGGGTGCAGGGGGACAGCCATGAACAAAACACTACAAAAACCCCTGTCCTCATCTAGGTCCGTGTGTGCCAGTTAGATAGCTCTCTATGAGGAAGTGGGCAGGAGAGGCCATCCTGGGACCTGTGGTGGCTTTTCTGTCTTTGAGTCTCAGCCATTCCTTTTGCTGTGTTTTTTCCTCCAGCTAAAGATATGTCTGTGGTGTCTCTGTTCACCCTACACATAGGCCATATTAAGTGGAGAAACAAAACAATTTTCCAGGTATTTTTTGCGAACCCAAAATCACATTGGCTTCTAACTGCTGAGTGACTGGGGGAGAGGTCTTGTTTGCATGTTGAGAGCAGCTTTCTGTAATGCGGCCACCAGGTTATGAGGCAGACCTCCCCTGTTTTGCTTTTATGAACATGCGGTGGGCCGCTCCACCCTCCCACTGAGCCATTCATTTCCTAGGTGCTTTCCTTTCCCCTGGCTTTAAATGAGCGACTTGAAATCTCTGACTAATTTGAAAACTATTTATAACTCTATTTGTACCTAGATGTGGGTGCGGCCATCTCTCCCCAGGCCTTAAGTAGAGTTGAATTAATATGTGGCGAGAACATTTGAGCTTTTTGGAACACGATGTTTTGTAACTACAAAGTGCTATTGGTATTAAAGATAATAATTTGGGAGTAAATATTACAGCAACTGAATGCACAGGGGCTCTTAGCGCGCTGTTCCATTTCGATGTGTAAAAAGAAAATTGGTACTAAAATATATAGTGTCTGTCTGCCTGGTAATTTATTTCCCCAAGGCTATTGACGTTTCTCTCCCTTTGGTCACACAGGAGCTCACTTGAGTTTTGAAGCAGCCAGTGAGAGGGACTCACTGAATTGGTGACAGCTTTGTCTTTTTTTTTTTCTTTCTGCTATCTGGGTGCCCAGCATTCGGGAGTGATTAATTGCATAGGCGTCTGATGTCATTTTCTTCCAGAGGCACAAAAGTAGCGGTGCTTGTCACCTGGAGAGGTGGCTCTGAGCTCTGGCAAAGTGGTCCTCACCCGCTTCTGATTCTAGGGAGCGCTCAGAGGGGTGGCTGTTACTCGGCTTCCTTAATTAATCACAGAACACTTGGGAGGGGGGGTGATTTCACGGGTGCCAGCTTTGATACGCACGTGGCCTGCTGTGGCGTAATGAAGCCCCTCGCTGCCCGGTTCATGCCCTCCCAGCTCCTGGCCTTTCAGGGCCTGGAAGCCCCACCTTGTACGTACACTCCCAGAGGAGCAGGCAGCCTTTGGAAGATCTGCCCTCAGTATTAAGAAGGCTCCTGCGTTTTCCACAGAGGCCCGAACAAATGATGCTGTCTTAAATATCAATTGATTTAGAGTATCTCTTAACCTGACATCAATAGTGAGGCTTTAGCATAGCTCTCACAAGAGAAATCTGATGTTTTTGGATTTGTAATTAATTTAGCAATAGGCACCTGTTGTATTACGTATTCTTTCTCATGTTAATTGAACCTAATAGCTCTGAATAAGACATGTATTGTTTCAGGGGCCCGAGAGTCCAAACACTGGCTGGTGACCCTAGAGGAAAAATGGTGGACAATGCTTTCCAGCCATTAATATGTGAAAATACAGAGTCTGAACCACTAGGACTGGAATGAGGCCTGAGACTCCGAATTTATCATTAGCACCCAGATGATTGATGTCAGCACTCAGGCTCTGCATCACTTTTGTCGTAAGAGTGAAGACCAGTTTGAATTCCTTCTTCAGCCCACATTGAATTTTATAACTAAAGATTTTTTTCTGGGGTGTCATTTTCCAACTTTTTCTCATTGTATTATTATTTGAGGTCAGACAGGGACAGGTACTGATACATCCGCAATTCTACCAGCCTGTCAGGTTAAACGTTTGTGTCTCATTTCATGTTATACCACTTTCTGCCCTAAATCATTCGATGTCCTTTGTCCTAAATTGATCTGGTCATCTTTGCCTGACACCCACCTGAGTCTTGTGGTGAGTTATTTAAAGACACGTGCAGTAAAAGATTTTGAATGTTTTAGCTGGGATAGATATTTTCCTCTGGAATCTGACGTGTACACTAGTGACAATGCAGATGTGCTCCATTTGGAATATTATGCATGATCTTGTTTGTTTGTTTCCCTTTTATGCTGTGGTTTATGAAAGTGAGACATGGGCTTTCCTCCTGGGTGCAGTTTCCCCTGCAGTGTCCCCCCCCCCGCCCCCCAGTCACAGAGCACACACATTACTTTGCTGCTAGTGGTGACAACTGCCAGCAAAGCGAGAGGACTTTCTTTTTTTAAACTTTTTCTCCATTTGTGACATGGTGACAGCTGCCATGGGAATGGGGAAAGATAGAGCGATTTTTCAGAGTCCGTCAAATGAAGGCACATTCATTGCTGCAACTTAATGAAACTTGCTTCGTTGTGACATGTGTCAGAGTCTTTGTGATGCAAGTCAGTGTGGAGGGATCTTTTCTGAAAGATGGATGCCTCCAGCCTGGATTTGAGCTGAAGGGACATGACCTTGGATTTGAACTTACAAAAGGTAATAAAATCCAGAGTCAGGATGAAGAGGTTTTCAGAGCAAGAGGGCAACAGAGAGCAAACCACAGCACGGAGGTTGTGTCCCCAAGGTGCACACACTGTGACCAGCGTGGGGCTCCTCTGTTGTCCAGAATCCTAAGGAAATGGGGGAGAGTTATCTCATCATCTGGGTCCTTATTTTCATCAAAACAATCCTTTCTTACAAATTAGAAAATAAATATAGATCCTTTCCCCATTCTGAAAAGAGATTTCTATCACAAGACCCACAGTGAAGTGTGATGTTGTGAAAATGAAAAGAAAAATGCTCAACTGAGTATTTATCCAAGAACTTTATTGAGCCATTCATTCATAATCCGTATCATGAACCCATTTTAAAAGTACACTTCATTGTTTTTAGTATATTCATGGATTTGTGCAGCCACCAGTACAATAATGTTCAGAGTATTGTGGTTATCATTGGCAAAGGAAACCCTGTCAGCAGTCATTCCACGGTTCTTCTCACGCTTCCTGAGCCCAGTCCACTTTCTGTCTCTGTGGGTTTGCCTGTCCTGTTTCATGTAAACAGAACTACATAAAACATGATCTTTGGTGACTGCTTTCACTTGACATCATGCTTTCAAGGTCTCTCTGTATTATAGCATGTATTAGTACTTTACTCTTTTTTATTGCCAAATAATATTCCATTGCATGGACGTGGCCATTTTATTTATCCATTCTGAAGTTAATGAACACTTGGGTTGTTTTAACTTTTTTTGGCTAATATAAATCATGGTCCTGTGAATATTTTCGCAGTTTTTATGTAGGCATAGACCTAAGAATAGCATAACTGAAGGTTTTTAACCAATGTATGTTCCGGTTTTACCAACCCTGAAAGATAGAAGATTTTTAAAGAAGAGAATTATGGGTAAAAAGCCATGAAATGAAATGTGTCTCAGTGAATATTTAAAATGAAAATTTTACTCATCTAAACCAATCAACTATCTCTCCAGTTTTTTAGTCTCTAGACAATAAATGTCTCCTACTAAACCTCTAGTCTCTCTCCTCCAAACTCAGCAGTGGCACACCATCTAAAGATTAAAGGGTCCAGGTATTAGTCTGTAAAAAATCAAAACAAAAGTGTGTCCTTGCTAATTATTAGAGCAAGACACAATCATCATGAATAAGGGATATTTATACACTCGTTTAGTTAGCACATCAAGGGAAAAAAATGTGTCATTGAGTCCCCGCCTAGCTTTTGGAGCCTTAAAATATTCATATGTGGAGATAGGAAAGTATGGGTGACCTTGTCAACCAGTCAGTAAAACCCAAAAGTTACAGATGCAAAAAAGGTGTTGGGCTTGTCACTTCTCACCCCTGGAAGTAACAACTGATATGGTAAAACATAGAGCATGCGTGTGTCAGAATTAGACCCTTACTGAGTGTCACTGCATATGACGCCCTGGGTCAGGACAGTCATTAGGAGGCTGAGCCAGTGTGCACTGGGGGATGCAGCTTGCACCTCAAAGGCTGTGATCACTCCTGTGTATTTGATGTTTTGCAAGTATCCTGTGGGGACTGCCTTTTCTCTCCCCAACTGAAAATAGGTTAGAGGAGGGATGTAAACATGTGAGTGCTCCGGGAAGAAAAAAATAAAGATAAGTGACTTCTGCACAAATCATCCTCCTTGTCCTGAATGATGAAAGACAGTATGAAAAAGCAACTGACCGAATGTGGTTTATGTTGTCAGTAATGTTTTAGTCAAAGACATTTTAAAACTTGTATATATGTCTGTAAAAGACATGGACGCAGGCTTCATTTAATGTGCTCCAAAATCAATCGAGCAAGGATTTTACTTAAAATACAAGTCATCAACATGTGTTTATGGAGCACTATGTGCTATTTTAATGCTGAACACTGAGTACAAAGATACCTTAGTTTTCAATTTGAAGAATCTTGCCACTAATGTTTTATTTGCCTTTCATTTGGGAGGGGCCAATGTTTTCCATTTAATACATGTATTCTCACTAGCAAATGTGTGATCTGGGACATGGTCAGCATTGAGTACCAGCTTTCTAAAAGGACTGAAGACATGTATTGCGAGATAAATGTGGCAGATGAATTCGACAATGAAGGAAATGGTTAGGCACTACCATTTGGTTCTATTTTTAGCAGTGATGGAACATATATGCAGACTGTCCGGAAGATGTCCAGCCAGGTGATAGGAAAAATGCAGGCATTTATGGCTGGACTTTTTCCGGACGGCCCTTGTATATGCAGAGTATCCTGTGGAAATGAAAATGAGCACATGTCCGCCACCCCCTTGTGCCTCCAAAACACGGTCCTAGGCCGGTTTCTCGTCACTCGTCTTGCAAGTGAATGAAGTCCGCCAACGAAGAACCAGGGCCAGCGCGAGGCAAGGTTGTGCACATGGTTTATCTAAGTGAGTTTTTCATTTATATCCTCACCAACCCATTGGACAAATTGCACCCACACCTGGAACCCTATTCTGTTCCTTGCCCTGTCCCCAAGGCACTCTCCTCCCCACACCCCCTTCCTCTCTGCCTTCTCATTTCTCTGTCCAAACTTACGCTCTGCGACACAGAGCACTCTCTTCCAATAATCCACCTCATTCTCTGGGTTATGAGAAGTAAAAGAAGCTGGTGTTTCCGCAGTATGCCAGGCAGTTTCTCCAAAGCCTTAGGGCAGATCTATAGGACAGAGCCATGATTTGGCTAAAATTTTCGTGCTTAGAAGAGAAAGGTCCATGTAGGATTCATTCCTAACATCTGTATTTTTAAAAATCCAAGTTGTCGAAGACAAAGTTTACTCATGGAGACCCGTGACTTTATAGGCCACTAATTTTAAAATGCCTTGCTCTGCACAGGGCTGACTAGGAGAAAAGTAATCTAAGCGTGAATGTGTGCCTCTCATGTGTTACTTGACTCACTCACACACGACTGGAGATCAGAGAAACCATCCATTGCAAACCAGTTCACTTTCATACAGGGGAGTCGTAAGCGTCTTCACATTCTTTCACTATTACATTCATCAGCTGTACCTTTCTATTTTCTTTTATTTTTATTAATTTCAGGTCTGCCTTCTATTCTGATACAGAAAGTGCATATCCTTCCGAAGTTTGTTTTCTTTACTATTTGCATAAATATGCAGATTCCTATAATGGGGGAGAGGAGATCACATTGTTCTGAAAAGAGGGCAGGACTCCCCGTTTGGCAAGTGTACTGAAGGCCCTAACCAGGCAGAATTCATCCGGAAATCAGACTGTTCTTGACAGCTGGTTTGTATAACCACGGTATAGACCTCTAGGTTTTGAGTCCTGTTTGCACCATTGAGTTTCCTGGTGCCTTTGGCCATGTGGCACTGTTGTGGACATCGCTCTTTTTCTCGGAAAACTGAGAAGTCAGGATTGCTTCCTCTGAAGCTGTGCCCCAGTTCTGCCATTCCTTTGACCTGAGGCTGCCAGCGGCTGCAGTGGGGGTACCCCTGGGCCTGGCACATTTTCTGGGGACATCATTGAACAGAGCACTTAGCTATGCATGGTCCTCTGACCTCTGGATCCTTCCTGGTCATCACGAGTCCCTTGGCACTGTTCTGTGGTGACCTGAGAGCCTTGGCCTTATTTTAGCTTTTAATGTAAATGTCCTCTGAAATTTTAGCTGGTGACTCCATCGTCCTTTTTTCTCCCTTTTACCCAAGTTTGTTAAGAGCTGCCATTTGTCTCTGGAGGACTGGTGCTCCACAAATTCCTGCCTCCTCTTTCTGGTTACTTCCTTCCAGAAACATGCTTAGCAGTTCACAGAGGTCGGATTAGGTCACTGTGTAGGCATGTGTATAACGACTTAAATATCTTCAGGAATAAATAGTGGTGGAGGGATGGGGATCTTTATACCTCAATTTGTTGCATCTTTGCGAGGAATGTTAACTGCCTAGGCATCATGGGAAGGATCTCGTGTGTAACCATCGTAGTTGACCTGGGTATTTATGTTCCTGGCCACTCTCTCTTCTTGGAGATTGCTTTAAATAAGAATGCCTGCCTGTTTTTTAAAGGGAATGCTGTCACTGCATCTTTCTAGGAGCTGGTGGCCCAGGGACACCTTTCCATCTTGAACTTTGACATGAAAGAGCAGCTTTGTAGGCACCCCTGACGGTGGAGGGTTCTTCACAGCGCGGTGTTTTGTCATCCCCTTTTCATTCTGCCCTCAGTACTTTCTAATGCCACTGTTGCTTTCTGAATTTCAAGCATTCCAGCCTTCCCCCTGTTTTTGAATGTATGTCTCTTTCTGGTATCTTCCTTTCCTTTTCGGTTCCTGTTTTGAATAATATTATATTTGATCATAGGCTTTTATTTCTGTGCTCTTTCTAGAACAGCCAGGGCACTTTCATGTTTCCCTTGTTTTTTTCTCCCATTGCGAAGAAGCTGCCCGGACTCTGCGTGAAGCCAGCAATGTCCCTGGGCCCCTCCTCGCTGCACGTTGGTGGTGTAGCCTGGATCTGTACCGCTCCAATTCCTGCTTTGACTGGACCGCGCCCTCTCACCTCGGAGGCTCACGCTGTCGTTGTTCAGAGGAGTCCCGCTCACCTGTGTCAGAATTTGGACAGGAACCTGCTAGCATTGGACTGTTGTCCTTTTCTTAAGCTTTTGGACATTTGAATGAGGAGTGCAAGCCCCTGGGAGTTGTTATGTGTGCAAGAGACACTCTCAAAATAGGGCAGGTTGAAAACGGGCCTTGTGCTACTACACTTTCAGGATTTTGGAACTGACCTGAGAGAGGGGGACTAATCTGGAAGCAGTTGGCAGCCTGGGAGGGTGAGGAAATCTTCCTCTGTTCTGAGGCCATGCTTTTGGAGATGGTTCTGCACAGAACAAGCCCGCTGCGTCGCTGCCAGTGCCAGACAGTAGCGATGAGCAGATTTTCTGGGTCACAAGGAAAAGCTGTCGACGCAAGACCCCAGCGCCAGCCGCAGGCCCTGGAAACTCAATTTTCTTTAGAGCACTGTCCATAGGGCTCTCAGATAGGCCAGGATTTAAGGGGGAAGCAGTTCAGACCTACACCTGCCACCGCATCACTGAAAGCTGGCGTTTATACATCGGGGGAACCTTTTAAAAACCATCCAGATCTCTGAGTAAATTTCAGCTCTACAGACTTCCACTGAGTGGGAGTTGACTCAGACCCCTTCCCTCGTCCCTCTCTTTAAGCCTAATCCCATTGCCTTTTGGCTGGCGGTGCAGAGAGCTAAAATCATTACCGCACGTCCCCGATGCCCAGTCATGTTATTGGACCTCATAAGCAGAGACAGATTGTTATTTAATTCACTGATTTTAAAGACCTTGACCTGAAAAATCAATGTCCTATGCTGAAAATATTAAATCGGCATTCTCAAATACGTGTTAGAAAAACAGTTGACCCTGTTGAGGCGAGGTCATATCAAAGTAGTACACTGAGTTTGAGCCCAGAAAAGTTTTACCTTGTGAATGCGTTTTGGAAATGTGAAAGGCTAGCGGCTCTTCTAGGTCAGTGGAGGTGGCACTCTTCTTTCTCTGTTGCAGAATCGCAGCATTTAGTATGATGCAAGTGAGGTGCAACACAGCACAGTGCCGAAGGGCTCGGGCTCAAGAATTCGACATGTAGCTCAGATCTTGGTTCCACTGTGTGGCCAGTGTGACCCGGAGAAGTTACTTAACCTTTCTGTCCCTCAGTTTCCTAATGTGTAAAAAGAAGTGGAAAACGGTTACCTACCATGTGAGGTCCCTGTGCACATTAAGTAAGTGGAGCAGGAGGAAATCCTTTCCCCCAACATGAGCCTGTACCACGTGCTGCTCTAGTGTATGGACAGCTGATGGATTTCTAAAGCTGGGGGAGAACTGTGTTTTATATACATGACATGCTATAGGGGACATTTAGAAAACTGAGCACTGTATACAGTAGACGTTCCGTTAACCAGAAGTCAAGTACCTGGCAACAACAGTTCCAGTTAACGGAGAGTCTACTGTGTTTCCATTCCTGTGTTGGTATTGGTATCCAGGCCATGTCGGCACCTGGAGTGCTGTCTCAAAGACATGGAATTGCTTGACTCACAGAAGTCCTTATGGGACAGAAGGTATAGACTGGAGCTGGTAGGTCTGGGGAATCTAAAGGGAACTGTCAGGATGTAGGTTCCGATACAGAAGGACACAGCAGACGCTGAGTCCTTGTACATGTGAGTACAGTGTCTGTCACACCTCGATGGGTCACTGGGATGTGTTTACTGCTTTTTCAATGCCAGCCCTTCAAATCTGCTTATTTATCCCCTTCTTGCCTCACATTTCTGTTGGTAAAGATCTAGCTTATAGCAGATAAAAAGTGTTTCCTGTCCATATTATTCAGCCACAGTGCTTGCTTGCAGCTCTTCAAACACTGGTAGTGAAGTTTGGTACCTCGTGACCCAGAATGCTATATTCTTCCTTACCACTTGCTACACATGAGGCTTGAGAAATATGAATAATAATCACCATCTATACATCCATTTATTCATCAAGGCACACATGTACCCATCAAAAATACTGCTTCATATAAGTCACTTATAATACTGCATGGCACAGAGTAAGTACTAAACACAAGTTAGTTATAATTATCACCTATGTTATGTATATATGTAAATATAAAGTATACACATATGTGTGCACCTGGCTTTTTAACTTTAAATTTTTACAAATATAAGAGATGCATTATAAAAAATAGAAACAAAAATAAATAATCACAAGTTTGCCACCACTCACAGGAAATACAGTTAATATTTTGCATATATGTTACCAGTTGAGGTTTGTCTATTTGTTTTCATCCATTCATTCATGTCACAGTTGACCTCAGAGCATGAGCACAGGGGACCTGAGAACAGGCTGTTTCCTGCGTTCACTCTTTGGCCAAGGAGCCCTCCCGGTAGAGGCAGGGACTGGGTAGGAAGGAGTCGGGCTTGTGTCTCCAACAGCACTCTGCCGGGCAGTAGAATGAAGGCATCTTCCTCCCCTCCTTGATTGCTCCAAAACTAAATATCAGGGGCTGAATCATGTCCTGTCAAACCTCATCTGTTGAAGTCCTTACTCCCCAAACATCCTAATGTGACTTTATTTGGAAATAGGGTTGGTTGTTGTCATGAGTTGAGATGATGTCATGTGATCTAATATGGCGGCACCCTTATAAAAGGGGGCAGTTTGAACTTGAGTAGACATGCAGGGTGGGTACCCTGTGAAGATAGCAGGGGTGCTGGCAGAAGCCAAGAAACTACCAGGAGCTAGGGGAGAGCCCTAACCAGACCCTTCCCAGAGCCCTCAGGGGAACGTAGCCCTGTCAACATCACTTTGACCTCTGACCAGTCTCATTTAAGCAACTTGGCTTGTAGTATTTTGTTAAGAAAAACCTAGTAAAGTAATGCGGTAAACCATGTAACTAATCTCTCTCCCCAGCATTGCTGTAAACTACTCTTGATCTATTTAGCAAGGTATTTGGATATTTTTGTCAGTAAGTACATTTCCATGTTATTTCTAAGTTTTGATATATAGCTGTTCCCTAAATTTAAAAATGTTAATCTAGTCACAAAAATGGAGATTAATGTAATAACTTGTCTCCAATTTGTATTTATGTTTAAAGGTCTACAGACTGCTTTTACAACCTGGGTTAGATCACACACTAACTGTACCTGTTGTTAAGCTTCACAACTGCTGCTTTATATCCTTACATTTCACATCATGGATAAGTTCTCAAACTGCCTAATTTGTGAAAATAGGACAGATCAATTTAACAAAGAAATTGAATATAATCCCTAATGACAGTCATTTTCCTTTTTGTGCATTCACACCTAGTATTTTCCCCCCATACATGTATATTTTAAATATTTCTAACTCTGATACACATATAGATATATATATATACAATGCTCTGTAGTTTATTCTTTAATATATTACAGCATATTCTGTTTCTATGTTACCTTTATGAACTATTTTGAGTTACATGCAATAGCCTATAAAATTTATATACCCTAAATATTATTGAAGTAACCGTTTTCCATTATTGAACGTTTAGTTTCCTTGTAGCTTTAAGCTTTTGGAGTTTATACTGGAGCACCTATAACTATTCTGAACAAGGAAGAATATTTATCTATTTGAAGAAAAGATAAAAGGTTATGACATTTTGTCGATTTCCAGTAATTATTTCCAGAAGGATTATCCGCAAGCAAAATAACAGTGAAATTGACTAATTTAGGATGGCAATTTATTCTTAAAATTAGCATAAACCAGTAGGATAGAAAACAGTAACACAGGGATAAAAGTCAATTCTAATACTGGAGTTTAGTCATCAGAATTCTGAATATATTGTGTACTTTATCAGGTGAATGCTTTATTAGCTGCTCATACGAACCTTAGCTTGTCCCATATCTGTAACATAATACATGGCATTTAGTATTATCAATTGGCACTAACTTCTTTTCAGATACATGTCTTGGAAAAAAGGAAGATTTTTCTTAGTTCACTGTCTTTCTTATTTTTCCCTTAGTCTCTACCTGTGACAATAGTCTTGCCAGCAGAAGTATTTCGAAATGCCCCAGGCATAAATTCCCAGAGAGGTTCAAAATGAGGAGTCTGGATTGTTTCCACTTAGAAAACAGACTCTGACCATTTATTTGTCCTTCACCATCTGTATCTGGTGCAGAAATCAATGAGGTGTTCTGGGTTCGTGGATGTGATTTCTGTCTTCTTCACAATAAAGGAAAACATCTAAAATTAATAAGTACACAGAATCCTAAGCTTTGCTCCCCATCGCTGAGCCTCCCCATGTACTTCAGGGGCCATAAGATAAGACAGCGTGAGTTCTTCCTTCTGGCAGCAGGTATGAATGAATGGGAAACAGTTTGCATTAAGACATGCTCTTTCGCATTCTATAAATTGCCACTGCTCACTCAACACTTGAAGCTTAGAGCTAGGAGGAAAGTCATGGAGTTATTCTCATTTTTTTCCCTATGTAGAGCTAGTAGTTACATTGAGAAAATATCTCTATACAAATACAGATTATCTATTAAAAATGAAAGTTTTACAGGAAAAGATAATATGCTGTACTCTGTGTATCATCAGTGTGTATAAGCAGATGTTTTGACCTAACTGAAGAGGAGTAGGAAACTTGAGAGCTGTTAAGACCACCTGAACAGCTGGCAAAAATTACTAGCCAAACAGTTTTCTTGTCTCCCTTTAAGAAGTCCCTTCCATTTGTGGTTGGTAATGAGTTTGAAGGTTGGTGTGGCTGAATTGAAAAGTACACGAAATTGTGGTTTGATTACATGGAGTTGCATCATGTCTCCTGACCTTGCTTGTCTACGTTACCAAACAGTTAGTTCATGTGTCTCGTGGGATCTAAGTAGCAATTTCTCCTGTAACAGTAGGAAGCAGTCAGCTGGGAGTAGAGGTGTGTGGTTAGAGCAAAAAGGAGAAAAGAAGGTGAGAGACTGTGCTCCCACTCCTGGTCAGCCACTTACTGCTGTAGAAGATTTCACTGGTCTTGTAAAAGTAACGGATGTTGCAGTGTGATGTGTCCATTGTCTATAGCAATTCTAAATGTGAATATTTTTAGACATAATGTAGTCATATACTTAGTATACTTGGATGAAGTAGTCAATTCCATAAACATTATAGTTTCATAACTAATAGCAAGTCAAAACAAATTCAGGGCCAATTATAGGAAAATAATTTTTTTGGGGGGGTAGAGACAATATTTTACATATTTCATTTCTCTTGGCCCACGCTTTATTAAGCAATTTATACCCTGTGCTTACATCTCTTTCTGTCTATTTGCCCATTAACAGGGAGGAGACAGATAAAAGAACAAAATGGGAAGAAAGGGCATCGAGGATATTGTAAATTAACTATTATACCCAGTGACTTGCACAGCACAGATATACTGAAACAATACATCCGGTTACAAAGCATCCTTTTTTGCAGGAAAGAGATCTGAGCCTTAGGAAACTACTTGAGTCATGACGCAGCTGGACATGCGACCATGTCTCTGTTTTATGTGCAATCCCCTAGCTTTCTACAGCTGTTTTCCAGGAGTCTTGACCAGACTCAGGGTGTTTGGGGACCTATTTGGACTTTGAAACTCATTTGAATTTTGAAAAATCTCAGACAGGTGGTGTATGTGGCGACTTTCACAAATGGCCATAGCACAAGCAGAGCTGGCGTGTTCTAGGTCATTTTCCTTATTTTTTCTGGAGTGAGATGAGTTTATAGGAAATAGATGATATTAAGCATACCATCATTTAGGTATGCATCACTTTCTCATGCCACCCAGACTTCTCAGTAGCATCATATTGTCAACCTCATTTTGCAAGTGAGTCAGGAGAAAAACACTTTCCCACGTGGAGGACTCGAAGGGGATGAGCAGGGTTGATGCAGAACTCGCCGGATCCGTAGCTCCGGTCCCCTCTCCCCAAAACTAGTACAACCGGGGAATTCGGAGTCGACTCTCTGTTCGTGACACTGTTTATTTTCCATTTGTCAGATGTCATTTTCTCTGGGTACCTGATGTAACCTCTCCTAGGCACAGAGTTTAAAATTAATTGGCAGCCCATGGAGGAGGGTTGGAGTCACTTGAATTTGTTAAAGCGAGCACGCAGTGGCTTCGGCCTGCGTACCTGTCAGGTTGTGCTGAGAATGCCCGGGGCAAGAATGCGTGCCCAGGGAGCTGTGTGGGCGCACTTGGTAGCAGGCCACCTTCAACTCTTAATTAGCGTGCAGATGCGCCATCTTGACCGGCTGGCGGGATGCCAGGAGGCAGGGCCACCGACCCAGCAACTCGGCAACTCGAATGTGCATCTCTGCAGAATTGAGCTGTGAAAGCAAAGGGCACTGCACCGGGGTGTCCACATACTCTAGAATAGCATTGTGCAGGCTACACGGAGGCCATTAAAACTAACCATTAGTGTCCCCAGCCTCTGGGAGAGCGTCACCCTCCTTGTGGGTCAGTGGCACTGTGCCCCTGGCCATTTCATACCACTTCAGCAACATCTTTTTTTTTAACCCTGAACATACTGGCAGATTAAATTAGGTGGGGAGTAGTTCTGGATAAGATCCTCGAGGGCGATAGAAGTAAGACTGGGTGTGAAATAGCTGCCGACAACTGACCTTTCAGCAGCCAGTCTTATCTAGTGGGTAAGTAAGAAGCCTGTAATTACATTGGAGAATTGCTAATAGTCCGATAAGCAAAATAGATCCAGGTTCAAAAGTTTGTTTCTGAGAAACAATTGAGGGCAGGTAGGAAGACAGGTAGGAAAGGAAGAATGGTAGAGGAGGGGAGACAGACCCCTGTAGGGAGTAGGTACCGGAAGATCTTCGGCCAAGAGAGAACATAAATGAGAAACAATCTCCCCAACACAGGACGTAAGCGTCTGCATTTTCTTTTTACTCCCCACAGCGTGCCTAGCAACAGCTGATAGACTACACGTTTCGCTGAGTGTCACGTTGGGAGCCGCAGAAAGTGTATTTCTGTGGGAGGTTAAGGTACACATATTTCCAGATTCAATTCAGGGTGGCGAGGTCACCTCCCAGTGTGAGGCCCATCCACTGCCGAGCGGCTGCATGGTGCTCGGTCTTATCTCAGAAATCAAGCGGCAGATTGCCTCTTGAGTTGAGTGGGCAAAGCCAAAATGCTGTCCTGTTAGGCGTCCTGGGGCATTAGTGGCATATTCCCTGGTCTACAGGGCAGGCCAGGATTCTAGAAGTGAGGCCAAGTGTTCTCTGCAGAATTGCAAGATCAGAAAACAGCTGACCATCCCTGTTGCGCCAATAATGGCCTTGGAAAGAAATATTGCTACCCAATCCATTGTCACTGCAGTAAATGAGCATTAAGAGAGCTGCAGGACAAGTCACCAGCATGACCACAGGTTAATTTCATGAGAGGTCACAGCCAGGTTGTGTGCACAAACTTGCCATAGGATGAACCAAAAAAAATCCTTCCAATTTATTTTGGTTTCCGATTCGTCAGTCACAGACAATGGATGGCACTCGGGCTACTGTTAGTTTGCCCAACAAGCAAGGTTAGCTTTCGACCTGAAAGGGGTGAAGCTCTGATCCCAAGGCAGCTAGAGAAAAGGGCAAAGCACCTGCTGTGCTGTGCGAAGATGTCGTCAGGTGAGGACAGCTGCTTGCTTAAAGCACTGAGTCAGAAGCAACATTTGAAAGTGACATCCAGTAGAACTCCATTGAATAAGCAAATGATAAGGCACACTGTGGAGGCCATAGAAGTGTGATGCAGTGTTTTCATCTTAGTTTTGGGCTCCAGTAAGCGAGAGCTCTGGGTCACCAGGGGCTTGGGACATGAGAGGGGACAGCAGGGACTAAGGGCTAAACTCTGGACTTGACTGTGTGGAGATACCACAGCCCCTCGGAGCTTCTTGGTGTCCTCGATCTGTTGATTTCGGTACAGAAGTGACAGTAGGGAGCCCACCCGAGACCGTCTCTATACTGAGGTCCCACCCACATCCGTGTGACTGTAGGTATGCAGACAGTTCATGGGGCAAGCGGCGAGAAATCTTTTGCTCTGTTCACACGTGGCCCAAGAGCACTTTGAGAGTGAGAATGTGGTTAATACACTATTTTCTGTGTGTGTTGAGTATTTAAGGAGTGCTTTCACCTGAAGCATCGTCTTACCTATGTACGTGAAGAAAGAGCTAGCTTGTTGGCTTCTGCACAGTGGGCTCATTTGTGTTTTTCTGTTTCAGCCAGGAGCTGACTTGGTATGGATGTGAGGAAGGGATGAGTCTCCTCTGCTGAGCCCGGAGCCTCGTCTGCGTGGACATACCTGTTGTTCTTTTCTCCTGGGATATGCAAGAGAACCCTTCAGGCTAATTCATTGAATTACACATTCAAAGGCTTTTTAAGTATAGTGATGTGTTCTTCAATCACACTCAGGTTCATGAATCATGAACCTGATATTATTGTAATCCACATAAGTCAGGTTAACTCTTACTCTGAGACTCCACTTCCCAATATGCATGATCATCCCGTGATAGTTGATATTGGTTCCTTTTTTTTTTTTAATAACTGTTCATGCATTGGGCTGAAGTATTTTGCTACATGATGGAGACACACTTCTCAATGCCTTAGTCCTCCTTAGAGAAGTTGGGAGGAAGGGTTATCCTTAGACCATCCTGAGCAGACTGTGGGCATCCAGATGTACTTTTATACACAGTGGAGCCCACCAAAGTGGTGGAATGGGCTGTCCTCAGTCCTCAGGAAATCACCAAAAGCATTTCAGCAACTTTAAAATGCACTTCGTGAAGGCATTGTGGTGGCATTAAAATCCCATGAGAACACAGACCGTGCCCTGTCTTCCCAGAAGTCACAGTCTAATTGGGGAAAGAAAAGAAATGCAGTGTGAACAAAGTGCCAGTGTCATGAAACAACACTTGATTGTGTGAATAGTAGAAATAAGAAATGTTCCAGGGACTAGAAGAGGGGGCGTGGCCACGGCTGTCCTCTGTCTCCGAGGTGAATGGAAGAAAATGAACTTGCCCAGGATCCTAGGGGATAGTGAGGGTGTGCACATTCGGTCCAAAATGTGTGTAACTGTGACAGCGGGGACATTTAAAAAGTGGTGGGGATGATAATAATGTTGTTCATAGAAGTTAAGTTTCCAGTGAATGCTTGAACACGGATGGGGGGTAGGTGACCGAGGTACAGGGGATGACAATGATACACACTGGGAGAAACCACCGATAACCCCACACCAGAGAAACCAAGGATAGATTCCGCTGAAACCTGGTTGGTTGGTGAAAGAGCTGGTTTCTGGGAAAGTTTTACAGCAGTGTCCAAACTTGTGGCTGCCCTGGGCCACAATAGAAGCAGAAGAATTGTCTTGGGCCACACACAAAGTACGCTAACACTAACCATAGATGATGACCTTAAAAAAAAAAGGTTCTAAAAAAACATCTTATAATCTTTTAAGAAAGTTTATGAATTTGTGTTGGGCTTCATTCAAACCTGCCCTGAGCTGCATGAGACCCGCGGGTCGTGCATTAGACAAGCTTGGATTAGGAGATGACTTTTAGGGACTGGAATGAGGTGATTTGAGGGGCAGTCCTCAGTAAGCAGTTAGAAATCTGGTCCCTAGAATTCCAAGGACACTCACACAATTAGAGAAACAAGCATTATGAGTGAGATACCCAGGGGATGTGGCTGAAATCACCAGGTGTCCCTGGCATCTGGGGGTTGTGGGCTGTTTTGGGAGACCTCTCATACCTAGAGGGCCGTGAGACACAGCGGTCTTCATTCTTCTCATGTGGAAGGACAGCTTGTTACCCAGCAGGTTTCTCAGGGTCCTCAAATCCACAAATTGTAAGGTCTTGAAGCAGAGAAAGAGAGAAAGGTGCCACTTAGTGGAGAACCATATTCCTCAAGAAAAGGTTTAGCTTTTTTTTTTTTTTTTTTGACACTTGATGCAGTATTTCTAGTAGAAAAAGGCTTACCTGGAAAACCCAAAATGTATGTGTGGAGAGCAGGGGAAGGACAGTGCTTGACTATGTGTGTGTGTTGCCGCATGAGTATGTACAAGTGTGTGTATACCTGCACACACACACACACACACACACACACACACAATTTTTTCTTATATTACTCCAAGATGATAATAAATCGGGGCAATTTGTAAGAGCCAAAAAATACACAAACTTAAACTTTATGTTAGGAGAAAAGTGGAAAAAGTTACTTTTTTTGGAGGGGAAGGGGTAGTTTCCTGGGAATTGAACCCAGGCCGTGGTGTTGAGAGTGCTGAAGCTTAGATATTGCACCACCAGGGAACCCCCGAAAAAGTTACTTTTATATCACCAATATTACTTTGAAAAAATCACAAAGTGTTTTAATAAAGAAAGAGCATTAATGACTTCTCTCAATAGTAATTTCTAGAGGCATACTGTGGAACGTCAGTGTGCTAAGTGTGTGCGGGTGTTGAATGATCCAGAAAGGACATTGAGCCTCCTTCCTGATGGAAATGCATGGACACATGCTGACCATTGACTCACCCATAAATCTTGACTCCCATCTCTGTTTCTATTAGAAGACTGTGCACAAGTTTGTAAATAACCAACTTTAGCTGGAATTACTGGCTTATGATGGCTTTTATTTGATGCTTTTTTCCTTTAGTTATTAATAGACCTCCCCATTTGCAGCCTTCATAGTATCTTCATTCTATTTACAGGAACAGTAGAAGGTCAGCGAGGAAATGAAAATGGGCTAAAATAAATACTCAGAGTTTCTTGCTACTTGAGTCAAGACCTAAGATAAGATAACCTTCCCTCTGTCCAAGAAGATGTAACTGTGCCTCCACTCAGGGAGATGGGTTTTCTCAATGTATAACGCGAGGGGGAAACACACATCGGGGCTGAATCCTGAGAGAAGTGAGGCCGCAGTGAATCCATTTAAGCCCCATATAAATGAATTTCTGGACCAAAGCCCCAGGGGGCTAAAACTCAGGGCACTTTAGTCAATGTGAAAAAACAAAAAGCAAGAGCATCTGTGTGTTTTGTGGAAGTCACTTAGAAGAGTATGTTGGGAACGCTGGAGATCAGGGTGAATTACGGGGGCTGGTGGGGACAGCACAATTCCACTCCTTCCGAGTTCTGAAGACCATCAACAGAAGTGCGTCCGGAAAACAGAGATGTCAGTGTTTTGCTAGTAACGGGACACGTTTTCTGCCCTGTAAGTTAGTGACTGGATGTTCGGGTCCCCTGGTTATGAGGCAGGGATCTATGTACCTGAGTATGTTGGGAGGGATGCAGGATCTTTACGGAGGATGGACTCTGCCGAAGCTCGGCGAGTCCATGCCCTAGTACAGGAGTGACTGTGCGATTGTGTTCAAGTTGGGATCTGATACAAGAAATCTACAGGAAATAAATAAAAGAAAGGTGGTTTATTGTTCAGAGCAGGAGCACTAGGTTTGACCTGTGAGCATTGGGAAAGTTGTCTGTTTGGCAGGTGACAGTTCAGCTGTTTGGAAGGTGATAGTTGAGGGGATTTCATTTTAAAAAGTGACGAATGGGAGAAACAGAACACAACACTACATGCCTAGTGTGACCTGCGGCGAGCTGCCGCTTTTGGGGACCGCAGTCTGACCGGAGGGGCCAGGGAGAAGAGAGGAGGTGGCTGGGGTAGTCAGCTGGCACATGACTCAAGATGGTCATGTGAAGAGGGGAAATGCAGCATGGAGGGGCAGTGAGTGGGGGTCTAAGTGCGGGTGTCTATGCTTGTCTCAGCCGCTCACTCACTGTGGGTCCCCAAGAATCCTTGGATCCCCTAGGGATGTACATTGCAACCTGGAGAGCGGCAGGGCCCAGTTGGAAGCAGGCGCATCATCCACAGCGGTTCTGTGCAGAGCACTTTCCTTGTGTGTTTGGGGCAGGTGACCAGTTAGGGGATGGACACCAGATGCACTAGGTGACTTCGTTTAGGGACCACGTGCTTTCACATCTTTATAAACAGAAGACTCACGCCCTCCTTGGGCCATGCTCACATCCTGAAAGACAGTGCAGAGCTGGGGCCTCCCCTGGGAGTGGGGAGTCGGGTTTGTTTTCCAGCTAACGCCCTTGCTGGGGTGTATGCTGTTCACAGTAGCCTGTCTGCATGTATGTTCTCTTGGTTTGTTTTCATTCTTTCTCACGGCGTGTTCAGTTGATTCCATGTATGTTTGATCAGTGTGGCTATCCATCCCAAGAGGAATAGGAACACGGACAGCAAAGTTATTTTGAAGCTCTAATTGAATGGCCGCTTGAAGATAATTATCAAATGTTAACCATTCTTACTCCAAGAAAAAAATATGGTGAATGTTTAAATAAAAATTATTATAGTAAAAGACACATTGCCATTAATTCTCCTCAGAATCCTCCCTCTTGCTTTGAACACACATATGCCACTGTTCCTGCCGCTTTCAGAAGCAGCTCTGGAAGTCCTCTTCCGTGTCTTTAGTTGTGCTGTCGTCACCTCGATGTCCTGAATCGATTCAGGTCACACATCGCTTTTGGTACCATAATTTCTGTCAAATAAAAACATCAAGGTGTGTCCCCATCCACCTTATTCACTGGATCTGGCACTGTGCAACTTCTGGCTCTTTCCTAAAGTCAAAATGACTATGAAAGGTCAACGTTTTGAGTCTATTCAGGACACTAAGGTGGCCACGGCAGCACAACTAAAGACACTTACCGAAGAGGACTTCCAGAACTGCTCCAGAAAGTGGCAGGAATGATGGGACACGTGTGTTTGAAGCGAGGGGGAGTGTTTTGAGGGGGGTCCATGGCAATGTGTCTTTTAGTGTAATAAATTTTTTTAATTTTAAACATTCACCATATTTTTTTTAAACACACCTCTTTTATACAAGGGCTGTCTAGAAAGTATTCAGTCCTGTAATATCAAAAATAGAGACGCTTATGGCTGTGTTGTTTTTCCAGACAGCCCATGTGTGTATGTGTGTGTGTATGAATATGTTTATGTATATGTATACATGTATGTATATGTACATATATGCACTTTGGCTTCCAAAATGAGCCTAATGGTGGTTAACAGTTTCTCCCAGGAGGGTCCAGTGTCAAATGTGATGGTTCTCAGCACACAGGGAGAAAGAGAGCACAGCCAAAACTCAGTAGCAATATCTGTCCCATGTTTGGGGGGGATGAAAATGATGAGGAAAGAAAGTGTATGAGAAACAGGATTTTAGACAAATTCTTCTGGATAACAGAAATAGGAACACTCTTACTTCTGCAAATATGTATCACCAGAAGTTACTGTTAACTGAATTCTTTCTGCTGTTTCCCTCTTTTCTATTAAAGTAATGGCCAAATAGCTTGATTCTTGTTATTTGCAGTGTTGATTGTATCCTAAACCAAACCAATATTTGAGTTAGTTTAATTGTATGGATTAACAATTAAGGAAACAAAAAAGCTTCTTTCTACTTGGAATCAAAGCTGTGTGTTTTCTTTAACTACTGAATTGGAATTTTAAAAAATCAGATAATGGGCCTAGTCTATGTATTGTACATGAATTGGTATTTCTTATAGATCAAGCCTGTGTCATATACCTTGTTCAGCTCCTGTCCTCTGTGAACAAAACTTAATTTTATAATGAACTAGCTCTAGCTGCTTTAGGATACTTGTATGGTTTCTTTGAATTCTCAAATAAGTGTTCACCTGTCCTTAGTAAAATTTCTAGTATGTTAGGGTCTTAATAAATGACCCACAAGACATTTTTAGGTATTTCTTTTAGACTTCTCTGTAGTAAAGGTGTTAGTATTTGTAAACTTCGATTTGCTAGTTTAAGAATATGTGTTAAGTAGTTTCTAATTAGAATTTGAAGCAGAAAATACAAACACATTTTGCTTCCTTCACATTCCAGTTTGGAGCGTAACTGCTGGTCAGCTCTATGTTTAAAGAAAATGTGAAGATGCCTCCATTTTCATGCATCATTGCACTCTGTGTTTGTACAATTGTGTATCAAACACATCAGCAGAGTGTCCTGCCGATTCTACTATGGGCTCTAAGTACCCACAAGGGACTTTTATATTTAAGCTTAAGAAAAGTACAACCTATTAACTGTACTTTTCTTGAGGATCAGCAAATGTTTTCTGTAAGTGGCTGGGTAGTGAATACTTTTTAACTGCAGGCTGTATGATGTTTGACGCAGCTACTCAACCCTGGCCTTGTATCATGAAAGCAGTCGCAGACAATATTACCTTCACCAGCAGGCATGGTGGTGTTTCAATAAAACTTTATTTACAAAAATTAATGTTGGGCTGGATGGGATCCTTGGATTGCCAGTCCTTGCTATAGATGGCAGACATGTCCCAAAGTATGGTCTAAGGGACCTTCGTCCCAGGAGATGTTCATGGATGAAAAGGAGCTTCTGGTTAAGTGACTCTGGGAGACACCACCCTGAAGATCTCTGCTCTTAGACAAATTCCATGTCACCTTATCAAAGGGCATGAGAAGTCTTGCAATAAAGCAATCTGTCTACTTTGTTAAACTCAGTTCCCCCACACAGATATGGCCTTGGAATTTTTTTTTATCATGGTGACTCTTCAATATATTCAAGAATCCATGATTTAGAAGCAAGTTTCCAAACTGATAACTGGACTCTCTATAAACATTATCATACATATATCTTTATTGAAATCTTTTAAATCCCTAAGCCAACTGACAAACTCTTGTCCACAAAGGTAGCCGGAGGTAAAGTCCTAACCTTCTTAACTAGTTCTGAGTGATTGACCAATCATTCTTTCCTTAGGTTCTAATTACATTACTTCCTGCTGGCATGAACTGTTAGACTTACTCTGTTTTTGTCTCTGCAGTTTACTGCATTATTGCAAGTGTATCCAACCCACGGGCCGCGTGCGACACAGGACGGCTTTGAATGCGGCCCAACACAGATTCATCAACTTTCTTAAAACATGATGAGATTTTTTTTTTGTGACCTTTTTTTTAGCTCATCACCTATCATTAGTGTGAATGTACGTTATGTGTGGCCCAAGACAATTCTTCCTATGTGGCCCAGGGAAGCCAGAATATTGGACACCCCTTCCTTATAGTTTAAATTGATTCAACATAGATGTACTGTGTGCCTACTTTCTGGGGGGCATGTTGATGAGTGAGACAGACTTTGTCTCTCATAACAACGGGGAGCGCAGATACAAAGTACAGTGCTCTGTCATGATCCCTCTAATCAGACGTATTCGAATGTTGTCACAGCACCTGTGAGAAGTCCAAAGCCATAGTTAGGAGGTCAGAGAAACTGCCCGTGGAAAGTCCATCAAAGTGCGCATTCCGGGCTCGCAGCAGAAGGAGCTGGGGGGCGGGGAGGAGGCAGGAACGTAAGACCAGGTCTGGCTCACACACCGTTTGCCTGGGGGAGGGGTTTATGGGGGTGGGGATTGGGCAGGTCCCCCCTGGTTCTGTGGAGTGACTGCAATAGTATGGAAAGCTGGTGACAGTGGTTTGACCATGGGGCGGGCTGGCAGGGCTGTGCTGGGATGCGGGAAGGGACCAGAGGGGCTGGCTGCTAGATGACATCCCCAGGGAATCTGCCATGGTGACCCATTACTCCAGGTGACATGTCACCGGGCCTCCTACATCAGGTAGAGGAAGTGAAAACCGGACTGTTATTTCTCCCTGAAACCACGTTTGCCCTTGGAGGCAAGAAGCTGTGTTTCCATTTGGAGGCGTTGGATAAGTTGTAAGGAGGGAAGGATAACAAGTGTTTTCAGGAAATTCAAAGCAGGCTTGATGACACGCTCGCTTGTCAATAAACCACAGTTGGCACCCAAAGGCCAGCCCAGTTGTTGCACCTGAAGGAAAGGACGGACTGGAAGGCAGACTCGGGCGTGTTCCTGGCCGCAGCCGTAACCGGGGGCCAGGCCTGGGGTCTGCTCTTCGAGAGCAGAGCCGGCGGGCCCATAAATACACATGCGCCATCACACTCCCTGCCCGTCTGTGAGCACCTGCACTGTTTATTTACAAATGCACGTGCTGTTTCTGGAAGTTGTCTGCAATTAGGATGAAGCATAATGCTGTGCTCGGTAAACAATAATACATGAAATATGCCTGCTTTATCCAGCCTAACACAGTGCAGCCCTGAAAATGGCATGCAGGCTTTTTAAATTCCATTTCTCATGTAGAACGACTTTTCCCATGTAGACATCTGTGCCCCGGGATGTTCCACACATTTACATTTTATATACACACACACACACACACACACACATATGCATATAGAGTGTGTATGATTTACATAGTATTTACAGTATTTACACGTTTTATTCTTGCTGTTGCACATTGCCCAGAAAAGCAACTTCCAGTGGCCTGCTAGAGTGTGTGTGGAGTCTTCATTACTGTCTGGTATGATGGGGCATCTGGTGGTAAACAGAAATGGGATGAAGCCATCGGCTGAGGGTTGGAGATTTGGATCAAAGCGGGGGTTCCTTTGTGCCCAAGGGAGCCCACCAGCACAGAAGCAGTACATATCCTCCATATTCTTTTTCTGGTTTCTGTGAGCATGCGCATCGTGGCTCCACACTATTCCTCAGTCCCGCGAATTCGGGGCCAAGTGGAATCTTTCCGGAGGAAGTGACGGTCTGATGCATCTTTACTGCCATCACCACCAGCCCCACTCAAGGGCTGCCTCCGAGCTGAGAACAGTTAAAGCACACTCAGGACAGCCTACTCTGGTTGGGAGGGGTCTGTTTCCCTGACTTCCGATCGACATGTGGATGTTGTTTCATTGTATTTGTGCAGATGGTTCTTTTCTGTCCATCAGGACTCCTGTTTCTCTATTAGTTTTGGTCTCTCTCCAGCAGAGGTATATAAGGCAGCCCCAAGATACAGTTTGAATCTAAAATGTGATGCGAGGGAGGTCAGATGTGTAGATAATTGAACTATTTCTTAGTTTCCAAAGATAACCAGAATTACTACATTTTCTGTTACCAACACCATGCCCAGACTGCTAATTTAAGGAGGAAGTCTGAAGTGAAAAAAATATGGAGAGAGAGGGTGCCAAATACACACACACACACACACACACACACACACATTTTAAGAAAGGAAAAACTGTATTAAAATTGTAATAATATATACCGATAACAATAGATGAATACAAGTCACGTTTGACTTCTGCAATGACAAGAGGTGCTCAAGGTGGTGACCATCAGCGTCCTGACACTTCTGATTACCGTGAACTACTGCTTGAGCAGCACTGACCAAAGTGTCCACTTGTATCGCTGTGCATTCCATTTCAATTTCTTCCCAAAGTACCACCAGTGTAGCCAGTTTTCTATGGTACACCACATCCTTTAAGGTCCCCCATAGGTAGAAGTCAAGGGTGTTAAGTCAGCAGAATGTGGGGGAAACTCAACATTCTCAAATTTCAAATACCACTGTAAGATGGTCTTGTGCTCCTGTAATGACAACTGTACTTCTGCCCTTTTCTGTGACTGTCCTGCCTGTCACATGGTGACACTAGCATTTGATTAACACCATCTTTTGAGCAAACGTCATACTACACATTGTTACCATAATTCAATTCAACTTCGAGAAGTAACACATAGAAAACATCTCTTAGAATGTTCATACATGTTTTTGGCACCCGCTATGTCATTACAGCTATTCCTATTGTCCTACTTTTCTCTCATCTTTACATGGATCTCACATGACATTGCAAAGAACTGACAGTGGTAGTAAATACAAATTCAGGAAAAGTGTGTGTGCTATATTTTTTGCATACAGGAAATACCAGATTCTGCCTTTATTTTTTTCTTTATGAAGAAATGTTGGGTAAGCTTGGTCAGACCTTCATTTGACTATTTAGCAGTCTAATTTTAATCAAATTGCAACAAAGTAACCTCATTGACCATATATGGATTGTAGCCTGGGCATCCAGACTGTATTTCTTCTTTTCACATAATTTTTCCTCTAAGCATTGTGTCTTCTATGAACAAATGTACATGACCTTTGAACTTCCTCTAGAAATGATGTAGCAACCCATAAATATAACATCTACACTGGTATGCTGCAGGCACATCTCTTTCAAGGAATATAGATCCACAGTTGTAAAAACAAAAAAACACAAATTTGAAAGTTCAATTCTCAGGCTGGCAAATGGTGGATGCAGCATTAGCTTTATTTCGAAATAATTACAGACTTACAGGAAAGATACAGGAAGTGGCTCACTAGTTCCCATATGCCCTTAACTCCAGTTCTGCTCATGCTAATGTCTTATAGAGCCGTGATGCAGAAGACAGAACCAGGCAACCGATGGCGGCTCAGTGCAGCTCACTGAGCAGCAGACCCGCTGCAAAGTTCACTGGCTACCTTCTCAATCCCTGTTTCTCCTCCAGGGTCTAGTCCTGAGTCTGACACTGTGTGTGTGACTCACTTCTCTTCGTGGTCCTCCATTCCATGACAGTATTTTCGTCTCATCCTGCCTTTTGTGATCTGACCCTTTAGACGTTGCTGGCCAAGTCTGTGATAGGATCTCACTCAGTTTGTCTTGTGTTCCCTTGATTGCGCTGAGTCTGGGCACCGTTGGCAGGGAGAACGCACGCGACGTGTGCCTGTCCAGCACACCCGCAGTGCGCATGAGCCAGTCTGACTCCCTGGTGGTGGTAGCCTTGCTCACGTGCTTAAGAGGGGGGCGGCTGTGTTTCTCCACTGAGAAGTCACTGTTTTCCCCCTGGCATTAGCTTCAGACCAAGACACATATATTTCTTCTTAACTTACTAAATGCTGTAAACTCCCCAGACTCTTTTATACCTGTGCTTCCCAGCGTAACCATTCCGATACTGGCACCTGTCATCCCTACCAGCATTGTCGAATTAGCACACCATCCTTTGTCAGGTCTTGGATAAAAGCTACTTTATAACTGGAAATGATCACCATCACATCTTCAATAAGAACATAAATAGAATGGGTAAAAGTGGAATGTAAGCATGTGCTTACTTCACACCCAGAACCACAGGGACATCTGTTCTCCATGTGACAGGCCAGCCCAGAAATCTGCTTCCCTCTGATCCAACTAGCGCTTGCCCAGCTTTGCCTGAGTCAGCCTGACTGAACAGAGAATGCATTTATCACTTGCCACCTGAGTTTTTGGCTACTAAACTACCTGGATGGATAACCACCCATTGATACCAACAATAGAAAACTTGTGACCATTGACAGTTTCTACCCTTTGTACAGCGGGGAGAGTTCCTTGGCAGGGTTGCTGTGCCACAGTTCAGTCCCGTCAGTGTGTGTCCATCCCCACCAGTCAGAGAGAGGCAACCTTTGTAAACAGGTGTACAGCTCTGTACTCTGTTTTCTGTTTGGACTGGCAGTGCTGTGTGCACTGACCCAATATGCTCAGAGCACATTGGCCACTTGCAGGTCTACAAAAGAGCAGGGGAAGAAACATGGAAGAAAGAGGTGGCCATTTGTCTCTGCAAGCTTCACTGTCCTCTTTGACAAGTGGGAATAATCATATACCTAGCCGCTCGTGTCATTGTGAGGGTGAGATAACCCGGGTAGAGTGTTTGGACAGTAACTGAGTACAGTAAGCACTCAAAGGAGAAGTAAACAGCGTGTCCTTCCATCACGCTGCCATCCTTCATGCCTGAGACACAGGTGTGGGTCAGAAGACAAGAAATGGAGGTGGGTGCTCACTGAATAGCTCTGCTGGATGTGCGCAGAACTTCTGGACAAGCGTTCTACATCAAATAAGAATGCAAACAGCGTGTCAAACAGCACGGAAGCGTCCTGTCACTAGCACGCCATCCCACAGTGGAGGATGTGAGAGGGATGTGTGCTCCTCAGGAGCAGAGCCGGAGCTGGCACCGCACCTGGCCTCCTGCAGGTCTCACCACATCCTGTTTCCATGACTGTTCCAGTTGAACATTTGTTTCTGTAAGTGCCAGCTCATGGGCTGGGACACACCGTGTGAGATGTCAGGCTGTGACCTGACCCTGAGTGATCCGTTCACTAGAGAGGGGGCCATGTCACTTCCCCACACTCCATTTATCATAAGAGACTTCAGAATCTCCCCAGAAGAGACAAAGCCTGCGTTAAGGTGGGTGCGTGGTGCTGGCCATTTTACATGACACCCCTCTATCAGCTTCTGAAGTAGGTGGCAATGTGACCTGTTTATAGACGAAAAACCCGGGCATCAGAAATAACTGTTCTAAAGCAACTCAGGGATCGGATATGTGAAAGGAACAATGTGATTCCAGCTTAGGTCTGCTTCCAAAGACTGTACATGTTCTTGACTCACATGGCTGAAGCACCGTCCAGCCCCCTTCCATTGCTGTATGATTTGCTCCCCCAGTACGACAAAATGGGGTCCATGAGGGGAGACTGTCTCCGTATTACTCGTTGCTGTATCATATGGCATTTCCATTACTAAGATTTCAGTTACCGTATTTTGCCATGTATAAAACACTCCCCCATGTATAATGCACATTTACATTTTTTTGGCCCAAACTTTCAGGGGAAAGTTCTTTTGTTTTAATTCAAAATTTTATTTGTTTATATTTAGGTACTTGCTTTTTTGATTTATAAAGGAATTTTAGCATTTAATTTTTAACATAACACATATATGGACTATAAAACTGAAATCAACAAAGAAACAAAAACTTATGGACAAAGTCTGTAGTTTAGTGGTTACGTGAGGGTAAGTGGGCAGAGGGGTGGAAGAGGAGGGAGAGGAGTCAAATACATGGTGATGGAAGGAGGGCTGCTCTGGGTGGTGAGCACACAAGGCAGCACACAGACGATGTATTGTACAATTGTGCACCTGGAACCTATGTAATTTTGACTAACCAATGCCACCCCAATAAATTTGACAATAAGAAAAACTGATTATTGTATTCCAGGGTATCATTTTGAATACAGATAGTGTTACTAATTTCTAGAGTTACACTTTTAACTCATAAGCATAAATAAAAGAATTAAAAACATTTATATAGATACGGAATTAGTACTACCCATGTATAACACACCCCTTATTTTTTCCTTACAAATTTGGGGGGGAAAGTGTACATTTTATATGGCAAAATAGAGTAGTAATTTGTGAGTGAAGTTCAGAGTATAAGAGGTTTTAGCCTTTTAATTCATAGCCTTTCATCAACTCATGTGTTTGTGTTTGTGATCTGTTCTCCATTTCTGATGTGGTAGATGTGACCGTCTTTTGGGAGAGCAGGTCCCCAACGTAGCTGCCCAAGCAACCAGCCAGCCATGCATAACTATGAGTATACCTGTGAGCTTCACTTTCCCACTCAGACATCAGGTGAAAGTGCTGAGAGTGAGACGGCTCTTCCACTTTAAACCCAGCCCCTGATGAATTAGGTGTCGGGGGGTTTTGCACTTACCCTTAGCTCTTCTTTACTTAGGAGATTAAAAAAGTGTCTGTTGCTGTCTGTGTGCAACACGCTTCATTACCAGTGATTTATGTGGGAGTGGAACAGAAGTGGCATCTGCACTACACCGATGGGCAGAGAGAAAACAGACGTGAGATGGTTGCTAAGAATGCTTTTCCCTGCTCTAATCATGGGGGGCTCAAGGAAGTTTGCTAGGTTTGCTTCTGGTGACCCAGAAAGCAGGGCTAAGCCCAGAGTCTCTGGGTGGTGGCATTTCTCCCAAGTCTTCTCCATTCTCTCCTATGATGCTGGGACAGAGTCCAGGGTTTTGCCAACTCCCCTTTGGCACAATGTGCTCCCGCCGCCATTGCTTCCCCTGCTTGCCTGTCTTCTTTCCCCAAGCTGACCAACTCAAAGCCATGCTCCGCATCTTCCAGCAGGATCTAGCTATAAAGATTTTGTCTTGTATTTCTTTCAACAGCCCTGCATTGTCCATCACTAGAGTAAAGGGAGGCTAACAGAGGTTAAATGACTTGCCCAAGGTCAACAGATAAATGGTAGAGTTGGGATTGAAACCTGGTTTGTGTAATTATATAGCCGATGTTTTTACCCAGCACAGGGAAGGAAAGGAAGTTTTTATTTTACTTGCAAACCATGCAAGTTCAGATGGTTAATTTCTTGAACTCATCCTAGATAAAGTGCTACACACCTCATTGCTGAATATCACTATGGTCACCTTCAAAGTACGCCCCTTGGGAAGCTGTGCACCAACGCCAGCGCCTAGTCCATCTCTTCAAAGCAATTTTGGAATGCCCCAAAATCTGACAATTAAGTTTGTAAACTTGCCACCATGTGCTTATTATGTTGGCAGCACTGTACAAACAACTCAGTAAGGTGTCATAACCTTGCCAAAGTTATGTCAGATTTTGGGTATGACAACAGCTCTGATGGGGAGTCCAGAAAAAGAGTTCAAAAATTGCTTTGAAGAATGGACTGGGCACTCGTGACAATGCACAGCTTCCCAAGGGGAGTACTTTGAAGGGGACCCTAGTGATTTTCAGCAATGAGAGATGTAGCACTTTTTCTAGGATGAGTTTGCGAACTTCATTGTTCGACCTCGTGTAGTTTGTCCTGTCTACCTGAAATGCTATGTTCAGACTCCGCATGCCCTTGGGCTGAGCAGGAAAGGATTCCACACTCAATCAGCATCACTCTCCTAGGAGTGGGATGCGGAGTATTCCTGTCTTCAGAGGTGATATAATTTTGTTCTTGCTTTCCTCGTAATGAGAGTATATAAATAAGGGCACGGCGTTCTACGGGAGAGTGAAGTGTCTGAGCAGCAGTGTAAGGAAGAGGAAAATGCTGTGTACTTTGTGTATACAGTATCTGTTGGTCCAATAAGCCTGTGTTGTGTCTGCTGGGGAGAATTTCAGCAGATAGGTTAAATATCTACCTTCTGAAGTCAGACTTTCGGGGTTCACTTTGAGGCTGATGGAAATATTCCACATCTTGGTAGCGAGGGCAGTTACATGACTGCATGAATCTTCAATAGTGTAAAGTCTTTAAACTTTACACTAAAAAGTATGCATATCAGTGTATGTAAAATACATGTCAGTAAATTTGGTGGGGGTGGGGGCATTCTGAGTTTGTGTCCTATGTTCATTACTTCTCAGCTCTAAGGACAACATATTTAACCCTTAAAATGAAAATACTATTGTTGTGCACATTAAAGCATTGTTTTAGAGATTGTATGAGTTAATACTTAATAAGAGAACACTACATAATAAGTGCTCTACAAATGGTATCTACTATTTATCACATTTCCTTAGATATTTTATATTGTAGTCTACCATCACATCGCCTCCAACATTGTTTAATAAATTGCTTGTTAACTACATATGTTGTACCAGAAAATCTCACAAACCATATAACCCTCATATATGAGGGCTGTTTGTAAAGTATCCAGGCACATAATACAAAAAACAGGGGCATTTTGGCTGAATTTTCTCTGGACAGCCCTCATATATATGGATAATTACATATACATAATATACAGAGTATATAATTATAGCTTTGAATACACAGCTTTTCTGTTTCCAAATAAATGATGACAGAAGGGAAATCGTGTCCATTTGCTGTTCAATTGAACTATAAAAGCATTCAGTGTCTACATTGCCCTAAATACATATTTATTCAGACTGATGGGCTACCAGGTGTATTTCAACAGAAGGAAAGAATTAGATATGATAGAATGTTTATGATGAATTTGTGACCTATGCTTAGAAAGCTAAGCAAATAGAGAGGAAGTTCTTAACTGTAGAAAAACCCAAGGGCTGCAAAAAGAAAATAGAAGCAGGTATGTGTGTGTGTGTGTGTGTGTGTGTGTGTGTGTGTGTGTATGTTTGTGCATGTGTGGCTGTCATCGGGAGTGATCATGTAAGGGAGCCGAGTTGTCCTCACCCACAAGAGGAACGAATACGTAAGACCCCAAATCCAGAAGGAGTGGCATAAGCGTGTTTTAATCAATATGAGGCACGTACCAGAAAAACCGCTTGTTTTCCCTAGGCAACAGTTCCCTCAGGGAAGGAGGAATAAGTATTTAAGCCGTGTTTGTGTATTACTTTAATGCAAGTAAAAATTAATGGATTAAGGGATGACTTAGTGGAGACTATTAATAGTGAATTTGTATTTGTGGCTTGGCATTACATTTCCAGTAACAGCACCATGCATAGAATTTGGAAGCAATGCACCTCAGACAGCTTTGATGGATAGAAAGATGCTGTAATCAAAGAAACTGGGAGATGCCTCAAATGGCTCTGCTGATGACAAGGGTCTCATGACTACTGTTCATCTCACTAATCCTGTATCTTCCAAGTGTACAACCTTTCTCTGATACAGTGATGTTCCTGAGGCCTCCCAGAAACATTCTGGTCCAGCCCTCTCTTTTCTTCTGCTGAAGAAACTTGCCCAGCAAGTACATAACAGCACTGGCCCAGGAGCCCAGTTATTCTGAATTTCAGTCCAGTGATCCATTGAAATACCACACTGTGGTTATTGGATTCCTTTAGCTCTTTCAACAGATGGTCTTCACAATAGCAACATGGAAAGATCCCACATGCAAGTCGAATCAGTGTTACAAGGAGAAATTAATAGTTTGTCTATACTCTCAGAAACTTCAATGTAATAGACTTTTCAAGATGAGTGTGTAGAACTCAGTTGGCTCTCCTTCAGTGGCTGAAATAATACAGTACTACCAAGCTGGCTTTCTAGGCATACACTGTTTTGCCTAGAAAGCCTCTGAAGAAGAATTCATGCACCTTAGCTGACTCTCTGGAATTCTTCAAAGTCCTCTGTTATGATGGAAACAGAGTCCCAATCAGCCAATGAGACAGTGAGTATGATCTAAATACAGGATTCTAACCCATCACTCTCTACCTCGTGGCCAGTGGGTGCAGGTTCCAAATGTGGTATCCAGGCCCTTCAAATTTCTGTCCTTTGCACTGTTCCATTGGTACTTTAAGATGCTTGGGGATAAGCAATCCAATATGAGAAACCGAGCCAATACACGTTTTCTCACCATTCTTAGCAGACTACTTATCGCAGTCTCTACTAAACTAAGGAGGACATCAGGGAAATATAAATGGAAAAGTGTCTCTTCTAGTGGATGGAGTAGAAGCTGGTACAAGGAGAACATCTAGGAAGCTAATTTGATTGGCTGATGTGATAGGAATTTTCATTATCTGAAAAGAACCAGCTAGCGTAACCATGGGAGGGAGAGGCTATGGGTACTACTCACTTGACATATAAACTAACTTGTGTAGTCAGTAATCTTTTCTACCCAGCTGAGCTGTCATGCCCTTGTGGGCAGAGATGTTGACCTTGAGTCTGAATTCTGCGTATTACCATTTGAATAATGGGTGCTCAGTAAAGATCCATTGATTGATCACACTTGCAGCTTTAACTGTGTGCCATTTTCCATTGAGATGACTGACAGATTGCTTTCTGAGGAAGCTCAAGTTCTCTCTTGCATTCAGTTCTGCACACTGCTCCCTGCCATTGTGATTGACTGCATCCCTCATTAGTTAATTGTGCATTTAGAAAAACACACAACTACACAGTTGGGAACTGGGGGTGACCTATTTAAATCCCTGCCTGTAAAAAATAATCAGCAGGAAAACAGAAGTTCACATTGGCCTTGCACTTGGAAGGAGAGCAACAGATTCACAGCTGCATGTCACAAGGAGACTTCTCCATCAGCACTAGTGAGGTATGGCCTCTGAAAGGTCCCTGCTCTGAGACCCGTGCCATATTTTGCATTGTGAGTGTCATGCAGAGTCTGTACTTTTACCTCTGGCATCTGGCTTCGCTTCTACAAAAGGACAGTGAACACAGAGAAAAGAGTCACCAACTACACTTTGTCATGCTTTAAAAGACACATTGCTTTGTTTATATTTCTGTGAAAGTCATGACTATAGAAGAAATAACTTTAACATAGACGATGAAGACACTGAAGTTGTTAAAGGTTTTGCTGACCTTGATCCAGTCATCACTTCAAGTGGAGATGGCAGCCAAGAAACAGAGAATGCTGAGCCTCAGAGGGCAGCAATAGAAGAATTAGGAAAAGATCATTAAGAACAAAGATGTGTCATCAGAGACCAAGGCGAAGATCACCCACACCCTCGTATCCCAGTTACTGTGTACGGATGTGAAAACTGGACAGTGAAGAAGGCTGACAGAAAAAAATTCGATGCACCTGAAGTAACGGTGTTGGACCACCAGAAAGATAAACAAGTGGATCCTGGAGTAAAGTAAGCCTGAAATATCACTGGAGGCAAAAATGACAAAGCTTCAGGCACAGCATGAGAAGGCAGGGTTCTTTGGAGAAGAGAGTGGCACTGGGAAACAGAGAAGGCAGCAGGAAAAGAGGAAGACCAAGTGTGAGGTGGACGGATCCCACAAAAGAAGCTAGCGCTGGGCATGAGTCTATAGGAGCTGAGCAGGGCTGTTACAGACAGGACACTCATTCACAGTGCCACCAGGAGTCACAGCCGCCTCGATGGCGTATCACAACACTGTGGTAGAAATAAGAATGCAGTACTTGAAGTATGAAGACATAGATTTGCATGCTAGCTGTATTGATTTCTAGATGTTTGACCTTGGAAAGTGTCCTTAGCCTCTCCTAGTCTAATTCCCAAGGCTATCTAGAGGGTAATGATGCCTTCCTTACTCCAAGGGTTCTATGAAGGTTAAATAAGCAATGAGTGTCAGAGCACACAGCAGGTTCATAACACATGTCAGTTAAATTTATCCTGTCTTTGACACACCAGCTATGTATTGACTGCCTACTGGGCCATGCACAATTTCACGTTGCCTCTTAAATATCAGTGAGTAAGGCAGAAATCCTCTGTTTATAAAGTGTAAGATCTGTTTCAGAAGGATTTGAATCTGAATCTAAACAATGATAGTCATTGACATTTGCTTTCAAGCACATGTCAGCTGACCTTCATAGCACTCTCCTGACGAAGGCAGACTCATGGCATTTTCTCCAATCTGCAGACAAGCTCGTATGTTCCCATGGATTCAGTGGCTTTTCCAGTGTCAAAACCAGTCAGGAAGAACCCAGTGAGGTTGATTCAAAGTCCAGCACCCTCCCTCCCTGGTTGGCTGCCATGAGCCCTTGAACCAATGTCCTGTGCTGAGAATGCACTTGGTAATTAGAAATGGAGCTAACGTGCAGACCAGGAGAGAAAAACAAAGGTGGGAAATGGGTGTTCTGTGCTTCTGGAGCTCGCATTTAAGGCAGATCCCATGCAAGGAGATCAAATGCATTCAGGCCCTCCCCCTGTTTAGTCATCCCCGCCCACCTCCTGGCCTTCAGATTCAAACTCTTTAATATCCATGTGTTGCTGTTTGGGGAGAAGGCCCCTGATGTAGGCTGTGCTGTCTTAGCAAGGACCTGAGCTCAGTGCCTCCCGTGCATCCTCACCACTCCTGACGGTGAGCTGGATAGTAGGTGTCAGTGCAGTTATTTCACAGGTGAGCCGCCCAGCTGGAGAGCGGCAGGTGCAAGGTTGGAGCATGAGGCTGGTCCCGCCGACTTCACTCCTGTCGTTAGCGTGAACTCTCCACATTCTCAGCCTTCTGTCTGCCTGTTGTCCAACTCAGTGGGCTTAGAATGCCCTGTTCTCTCTTATGTGTCCTTTAAGGCACAGCTCAAACTGATAGAGACTCTGAGAGCATTCCTGAAGGCCCTGCCCTTTCACACCCACCGGCAGCTGGGTTAGGTGATGTTCTTTCGTGTCCTTAGCACCTTGTACTTAATAAACATGTTACACACATTGCACTGGATTGTAATGACTGGTTTAGTCTTCTCTGTCACCTGCTAAGCAGTGGGCTCGTTAAGGGAAAGGACTCATACCTCCATCGGTTCTGCATACCCTGCAGCTAGCGCGGTAAGCATGCCTGCTTACCTGTGAGCTGAATTAGGACTGTGTGGATACCAGCAGAATTTTAATTTGTTGAGCACTAAAATCAGTAATTATATGATCAGACCCTGATGTTGATTCTCGGGAACAGGATGTGTCAGGGGACTATGTCATGCTTTGTTCTTAGCACTTTGTGCTGAGCACTTCCATGTGACTGTTGGTGTCAGAAGGGTTGGAGGCTTGGCAGCAATGTGTGAAAATGCACTGTGGCACTCCCGGTGACCCGGCTTGGCTCCGTCCAGGTCGGCCAGGGAGAGCAGCATTTCATGATGTGGCCTCCTCCCCAGGGTGATTGGGTCTCATTCTCGGGCGGGTCTGAGTTAGTGATGAGCTCACTCCCGTTTGCTCTGGCCACCCTAGGACAAACCAGAGAGCCCTGCATCCCCAGGGCCACCTGTCACCGTCGTATCCCTTGGCTCAGCATGCAGCTTTCCTTCTGGCTCTGACAGAAAACCTGCGATGATGACACTTGGTGTCCCATACCACAGTGCCCTGTGAGGTGCACAAATCTTCAGGTCCCTTCAAAAATCTGGCCCCTGCTTACCACTGCCCACAGAACAAAGGACATCAGGACCCCATGATTTCTGATGAGTGAAGGGGACCCGCCTCCCCGAATGCAAATAAATCCAATAGGGTTCTTGAAGTCCTTTATCCTTAGAAATCCTCAGCTCTTAACAGAACACACGCTAGAAGTAGCATGGGTGTTGTGAATTAAATCTTGATCATGTCATTGGATAAATTTCCTAAGGTAATTTTAATTTATTCAAGAATCTGCATTGCTGATCAATCCCTGGGTCTGAGATGACATTTTCCTTTGCAAAATTAATTATTAATACTCCTGATCATTTGCTTAGGACATTAATAGATTTCATTGATCAGTACATCCTGTGTGTCTAAAATGGCCTACTTACCATGCATGTTGGAAAAGGACCTGAACAGACTCCATTAGGGGCCTCGCCCTCCTTCAGCCCTGTGGGCAGATCAGAAGTTTAGGTCCCTTTCGTCCTCTATGCATAGGAAGGCCAGCGTTGTCAGGAACTGTGTGGGCGCAGGAGGAAGGCCAGCACTCCAGCGACAGCTCCTCGTTTCCTGTCAGCTTCCTGGTGAACGCAAGGATTTCCTAGGGGCCACCTGGTCTGAGTTAACACTGAGTGCCTGGGGTTCAGCCAGGTGTTCCTGGGAGCTCGTGTGTACTCATAGCGTATCCCCGTATTAGTGGGGGTGTAATGAGGGGCCCCGGGTCATTGTCCGCTTTAAAATATGGGAGCTGTAATAGCAGCATCTACAGTATACGCGGTGCCCAGCTGTTTTCAGAGAGGTCTGCATTTACTTAGTCCCAAGGTTGCCCTTGAACCAACCTCAAGAGGGGGTGGGGTGGGGTGCATAGCTGGAGCCAGCAATAGCCAGCATTGTAGCGAAAATGCCCGTTTCTCCGGGGTCCCAGATGCCCCTCTTATTTGATGAACTGATGAATAAGAGGCATCCTGCTTCTTTCTCCTTTCTTCTCCTTTACAAGGTCCGCCCAGCGGGAAGTTCCCTCCTTCTTTCAGAATGGGGCCCTTCTATGACATTGTGGGTGACTACTACCCTGCAGTAGGAGACCTTTGAGGACAGAGCTGGTACCTTCATGCTGGCTGGTCTAGTGCCTCACCTAGTGTCTGGCAAGCAAAAGGTGACCCACATATGCATGCACACGCGGCCCCCTGGCAGTGCGGATGGTTGTGTGAGAGCAAACGCAGTGACATCTGTTCGCAAACCTTTGACACCTGAGAACATTATGGCTTTGCTTGGTTCACACCATGTTTAGTTAGAAAACAGTTTGAACTGATTTTCAGCATTTACCACTTGGGAGCTTTTCAAAAAAGTTCAAAAACATTTCTAGCTTTCCTTTGGGATGTCATAGGTACTCCTGCAACCCTGGGTCTGTGCTCGACAGGTCAGCCATCCAGAGGGCACGTACCCATGCCCTCCACAGAGGGTCACTTGTCACTCACTTGCTTTGCAGCTCTTGGCACAAGGGCAAGCAGCCTGTCTTTCCACAGAATCATCCTGTTTTAAGATTCCTGGTTGACAGAATCCTAATTATCGTTGTTAACCGTGCTCTGGGTTTGTCCACGAGGAATGAACGCTCAGCTTCTCACACTCGGGAGACGTTCTCTGGAGAGGCGGTAGAGCTGCACATTTCCATTGCAGTTTAGAGGTGGCACACGGGGCATAGCAGAAAAGGTTCAGCCTGAGGGGCAGGTAGAGTTTTCCCACCTGTAAACTCCATTCCAAAACTTGGGAATTTCACCTCGAGGTATACCACGGTTCACCCTGTCTTGTGCAGTGGTGGTTTCTCTGTTGTCCCTTTTTCTGAGGCATATTATTAACTGCAAAGCAAATAAGCTCAGGGACTGGGAGGGACCTTGACACAAACAGTCCATCTTGGTCCTTCAGGTCAAGTCCATATTGGTCAGAAACTGCTCCAGCCCAGCCCGTGTGTGTGCGGGAGGAGGGGAGGCCTGCTGCCCCCCGTTTGCGATGTGACGCGCCCCTCTGCGCTTTGGTGCGCTCTGTCAGCAGCGAACTGCATTTGTGTGCAAGCGAAGACACACTCATGGAGACCACGGGGGGCCTGCATCTCATCGTACTGTCTTCTCTCCCCCACAGATTAAAGGCTGAGCGTGGCTCTGGAGCAACCGCGATTCTATTCACTCCTTATTGGACTTGCAGCACCTTTGACCTTGGATGCCGAAGATGAGGTTGCCATGGCAACTGCTGGTCCTGCAGATGTTCGTGGTGTGCCTTGCAGGTAGTGTCATTCTGAAACTTTTTCCCTTGGAAAATGCCCCTGCATGTCACACTCATTCAGGAGCAGGTCTTCCCTTCTGATGGCGGCGGTGACACCCTGAGCGCACGCGGCACCGTGGTCCCTCGGCTGGCGCTGTTGGGTACACTTCCTGATGGCCTCTGAATGGCCTTTTTCATGGGGATGTATCCAGAGCGAGACCCTGAAGTTCTGCCTGCCTGGCTGGGCCTTTCAGAGTTGGGGGAACCATTATTGTGTTCGAAAAGTCCTTGCTTTTGCTCATCCCAGTGCTGCGCTGCACGGAGACGCGGGCAGTGGCACCGAGGGCACACACGAGGGGATTGCCTGCTTTGCGGTCAGTGAATGACAGGTTAGCTGGGCCGCTCTGCAGTATTTTTATTGACACCATGCTGTCTTTTGATATGGACTTTCTTGCTTTTTCATTTCAATACACCTATCATGTAACAGAAACCAAATGCAAAAAGATGGCGGTTTTTACCATAGACTGCCAGTCACCTGGTAGACCAGGGCTCTAGAAAGTTCAGATGTGCTATCTGTCGCTTTCTCGGCTTTCTAGGAGATGTGAGGCTTCTGGCCAATGTACGTAATTTTGGTGTTGATGCAGTGAAAGTGCAGTGTGACTAAGGGTTAGCTTCCAGGGTGGGGGGCGTGCGGGGGATATCCTAGGTCTTTGTGAAATGTGTCCAGTTGACCTGCTATGTAAATCAGAAGGTCAAGTTCAAGAGGGATGCCTAGAATGGATTTGCATTTTTACAGCATGAAACAAAAATGACTTTTGCATTACCATGGCTTTGAATTTTATGCATTTGTTCAAATAATGTTACTGGGTGCCTCGCAAGGTGCCAGGTTCATGCTCGTGACTAGGGACATAATCATGAGCATGACAGACAGCCACTGGCCTCTTAGGGCTTGGTTAGCTGAGTTCTGTAGCCACAGAGACTGAGAGCTGGATATAGCACATTACTTGCCGTTATTACACGATGGACGGTAATCATGGGGAGTTCTAACGTGTACATACTCTTCCTCTGTGCCAGGCACCTTGCCACGTGCTTGATGAACTTTGTTTCCCTTCATTTTCTCTAGGAAGTATGTATAATACTGTGTATTTTTAGTCTTAATCATACTATTGTTATAATATGACTGAAGCATCAAGGAATTAAGCTCTTCCTTAAGGTCACCAAGACAGGAAGGGGTATGCTGATGAGATTTATAGCAAGGGCATCCAACCTTGTGGCTCCCCTGGGCCACATTGGAAGAAGAATTGTCTTGGGCCACACATACTGTACACTACACTAACAATAGCTGATGAGCTAACCAAAAGGGTTTGTGCATCATTTCATGATGTTTTAAGAACATTTATGAATTTGTGTTGACTGCGTTCAAAGCCGTCCTGGGCCACATGCAGCCTGCAGGCCGTGGTTGGACAAACTTGATGTTAGCTTCAACTATCTCCAGGGTCCAGAGTTGGGACCATCAAACCGTGGGGTCTTCTGGCTGTCTTGTTGACGTGACCGCATCTGGGTTGCACATCTATTCTTGACGTTTTGCTTTTCATTCCTCCTCTGTCTTTCTCATCATAAACCCTCATTCGCTATCAAATCTTATGTGCTTCCAGTTCCAGGGCTCCTCGACTCAGGTGAGTCCACAGCGTCCTCACAGTCCCTGGGCAGGCATTTGGCATCTGGCTTTGCCCTTCAGAGTATGGTTCTCCCCTCCCTCGTTGGGTCAGAACTGCCTCTCTCCGCCACCAGCACCGTGCCCCCGGCTCCGTGCGGCAGCCGCTTTCCCCTGGGCTTTTCGTGCCCCTTGATCCTCCTGAAATTTGGCCTCAGCTGAGACCATCCAACTCTCCCTTCACGGTGCACTGAGTTCTGAATGGCGACAGCAGAGTGTTTATTTAGCCCACTGTGCTGAGGTTGAAAACCCAGGAAGCCATTCATCTCCTCTGTTGTGTTTTGGAAAACGCGGGGCCCTCACCTGAGGCGTGTACCTGTGTCTCCTTTATTCACTGAGCTTTGTGTGGGGATCCATGTAGTGTTTCTGTGAGCATGTGTGTGTGTGCACGTGTGCATGTGAACAGTTTTACATGGTGCTAATATTCCCTTACCACGTGTCTCCTTCAGTGTACGTAAAGCTAGTCTTTAGTTAATGTTTCTGTTTCCTTGTTCTTTGTCCTGATTTCATTTATTTGCAGAGCCCTCAGTGCTCTGAAATTTGAGCAGTGTTTTTTGCGGCCCATCCTTTTCTAGACATCCTCAGACATAGGTTTCTCGGTGAGTTTTTTGCAAAGAAAACGTTCACGTCTGCTGTGTTTACCGTAATTAGTGACTCTCAGATGTGCCTTCCCCAGATCTTTTCCTTTAAGTAAAATAAACAACCCAAATAAATGCCTACAAACGATGCACCCCGGAAGGCCTGCTCATTATTCGAGTGCATTGATTTGTAATGCTGTTCTGTTTCGCCAAATGCCAGACTCCGTCTCAGATAATAATTTAAGGAAAGAAAGGCTACTTAAACCAGTTGTCTGAACATTGGCTTTCTTATTCTTCCTTTTAATTGATTTAAAACAGTCGTCGCAGAACTCCACTACCTAGGAGAGGCAGGACGCTAACAAAGGACTGGGACATTCTTAAAGAAACAGTGACTCCCCAGTACAACATGCAGTGCTGGTGACACGGGGAAGCTGGAGAAAACATGTCCCACGAACGGACCAACCAGGGGCCCGGGCCTGGAGCGGGTCCCAAGACTTCTGGGACGTCTATACATAAATCTCCTCATTCCTTAACATTTCCAATTTAATGTAACACTTAAGGGACTTCAGATTATTTAAAAAGTAGAACTAAAAAGGCTATAGAAACAAAACCAAAGTTGTCTTGTGATGACATTTGTTGACCAGTCTGCAGGGTTTGTTTCCTTTGTTTTGCCTTTGCTGTTAGCCTGACCCAAGTACACAGGACCCCATGCTCTTTGCACTCCCTCTCTTACTCTTGCCAAGAACGTGCTTGCCCTAAATGTCCCCCTTGCACTTTAACCTTCTCTGGATCTGTGCTTAAATGCCACCTAATTGGCGAGGGGCTTCTCCTGGCCCCAGCAAATAAAGTATAATAGCAGTATTTCCTATATCCCTCTTACTATTTTATTTTTCTCTGGAGCTCTTCTTAGTACATGAATAACTATGTATTTTATTTGTCTTTACACAGAAGTTTTTTCCCCAGCAGACTGAAGCTTCATTGAAGCAGATATTTCCATCTTTTCAGTTCTCTGCTGTATCCCCTCTTCTGGAAAATACCTTGTACATAGTGCCATTCAAAGCACATCTGAAGTGACTGCTCTGTCCTGCTGGACGTGAGGGACAGGAAGCAGGTCTCCAGTTTTGAGCTGGACTAGGGACCCAGGTCATGCTATAATCTCCCCTGAAGCTAAGCCACTCAGGAGTCCCTTTAATTAGATTTAAATCCACAAAGTGGTGAAATTCGCTCATGTGCCTGAACTGCTGTATCAGATGCTCGTGGCGCAACACACCCTCAGCCGTGTGTGACCTCAGCTATAGCTGGGTGGATGGTCCCCTCCTATGTATCTGCCTGAAGTCTTTGCAGCCACAGCCAAGAGGACTGTGGACGTGAATGCCGTCTTGGTCGTGGTCTGCAGCTGTGGGGCGGGAAACTCGGTGAAGGAGTGCTTCAGCCTCCTGCCAGGTGGAGGGGCAGTCCCCAGGCACATTCTACACAGTTCCTTGAAGTCCCCAGCGAGACCACACCTAGCAGCTCCTTCTCCGTTTTCCTTCCTCACGCTTGCTTCCTAGGCTCACCTCCAAAGAAAACCGTCTCCAAGGCTTCCCCTCACACCCGAGGGCATGCACACAGCAGTACCAGCAGAGAGCCAGCGGCATGGTTCTGCCAGCAACTGCAAGTCACTTGGACACAGCTTTGACAGAAGTGATCACAGTGCCTGTGACATGGCTCCATGCATGCATGTGTAGCAGGTACTTGCATTTGCACACGACTCTCTAAGCCACGTCTATAAAGGTCTTCCTGGTCCTACAACCAGGTGGGTGACTGTTCACCAGCTCGTTCCTGGTGTTGACAGTGTACTGGTTCTATTATTAACCAACTGCTGGGCGCGTCGTTTTGCCTTTCTCTACAGTGACGGGGTTGAACAGATGGTCCCTAAAGTCCTTTTCAAATCTAAAAATGGATAATTCTAGCTGTGCATGGGGTTTGTGAGGCAGATGTATATGCTGAGAGGGTTAGAACTCTAAGCCTGAAAATTTATGCAGCTAATATGGAATGGCACATAGGTCCAGTGCCCTGCCGTGTGTTACTGATTCTGTTCACACCGGCAGCATCGGCAAGAAAAGGGCCGCTGGTCCATATGTTCATATGCAGCCGAAGGCGTGAAGACACTCAAAACCCTCCGTGAATGGGTGGTGAGTGCGTGTTCCATGTGTTCTCAGTCGAGCTGGGTGTCCTGGCAGCCAAATTTATTTCATCTCAGGGGTGCAGTTTACTGGCTTCCCCAACCACCTATTCCTGAGAAAGCGCACCTTCTCCACATTCACGCATTTTGCTGGTAATGTTCTGAAAATGTGTGTGGTTGTTGCAGCTGCATCTGGGGTGGGGGAGTGGGAGAAAGCCCCGAAGGATTCAGACAGACATGTGCAATTCAGACAGACATGTGCACTAGTCACCGACAGTGAAGGGGCGGGGCCTGGCCGAATACTTATTCACAGGGGCGCAGCTGAATCTGTGACAGTAAGAAATGCAGACCCGTGGCCAGTCCCTGCTGTCGCAGCACGGAGGACACTGCTCCACGCTCCTCAGATGGCGCTTTGGGCTCAGGAAGCCTCTTATCACTATGGCTGAAGTGGGCTGTCTGTGGTTCTGGCTGGTTCTGGGGCCAGAGGACACAAAGAAATGCACAGTGGGAGCTCCCTGCCTTCCTTGATGCTGATGATAAAATTCAGTGAGCACCGTCTTTCCACCTAATTAAGACATCCTCACAAAGCTCAGGGCCAGCCCCGAGGCACTCCCTTCCTTCACAATGCCACGTAGCCCCCAGGACAGAGAGCACACATAGCCAGTGTCACAGCATGACCGCACAGCGAGGCCATGGACAGTCCTTCAGTTCTTAAGTCTCTCTCCTTTTTTTACCCCCAGAATAAACAGAAGAGCAGGCAATACTCAAATAATTCACACTTCTACACAGGTATTAAACCCAGCCCTGCCTCTGCTTTTGCAAAAGGGACAAGTGTTCAATGGAGATCAAAAGAGAGCCAAGCAAATGTTAGTTTTCACGTGGTTACTGCAGCGCGTAGTCCTGTAGCGACCTCTCACTTGCTTGTTGCTCCTTCCAAGAAACCGGCCAGCCCTGCCTTTATGCTTGTGCTGGCTGGAGCCCAGGCCTGGCTCAGACGTGGCCGTGAGATGAGGCCAGCGCGGTGCAAAGATTTAGTGCTAACAGCTAATAGCGTGGCAAAAGGGCGGGGGCCCCAGTGATCACCATTTATGGAAAGAATGGCAGGGAAATGCCCAGAAAATAATAGGCAGCAAAAGGAAAACTTGACATATGTGAGCACACCCCACAGTGGGGAAATGTGAATCAGGAGTGAAGACATGGAGGTAGATAGAGAGAAGAGCGATTCTCCACCCCCACAGGCACGGACGCACAGTGACCTCCATACAAGCCAAAAGTTACTGGAAATAGTGCATTGAAGAGCTCTCCTGAAGGAAAATCATCAAGGACTTCATTAGATATGCTGGGCCAGGCTGAATGCCTTAACTATAAATAACACTCCCTCATTGACAGAGCGGGGACATGCTGTATCCAGGGAGAAAAAACCGATTGGACTCTGTTGAATTAAACAAATTAGGGAAAGAGGTGTACAACAGACACGCGGAAGCCCAAACACTGGGTGCGTGTCCTATCAGCTTCCGGGCTGGTCCTCTGCTGAAAAGTGGGGTCGGCGGGGCTGCCTGGTCCTTTGAGGTGGGGGGGTGCGCAGAGCTGGCGGCATGCCAGAAGCACCCCCCGAAGCCCAGCAGAGCTGGTGAAGGGGGTGTGGGCTGTGAGGAGATGAATGTGCCTCCCGTCAGCTGTGTGACCCGCTGCGCCCGCCTCCCTCCGTCTCAGGTCGCTTTTCTGTTCTGTCTGTAATATGGGTGACGCGTTTCTTTCACTTGGGAGTTTCTGAGCACTGAGATAGCGTCGGTGTTCTTTGTACTGAAACATCGGTGGGTGCTGGCTGTCCCTCACTTCCCTGTGTGTGAGGACCTGCCACTCCGAGACGTGGTGGCACCCTCTAGGGATGTGGACTGGTTCTGAGTGGCACGCTGTGGCCCCCTTCCTCACACGCGTGTGTGTGGCCGGCCCTCTGTGCTTGCAGGTGTGAAACAGAGGTTATAGCACGTGTGCAGCTCTTTTCTCGCCATGTTGCACCATGACCGCATACATAAAAGGGGGACAGAACAGTAGTAAGGACCTATGAAACATTGATGAAGTTTATTCGTAGGCGTGGAGCACTCAGAAAAGTATCAGCTTAGTGGCACGGACTAAGGCCAGTTGCTGTTAGTGTCATCATTATCACTCTCACCAGCAGCAGCGGCCTGGGGGCCTGCACTGACGTGTATGGTGGGCACAGCATTTCGGCTCTGCCTCCTGGAGCCCTCGATGGTTGGGGGCTGGCACTGGGAGAGACGGGGGAGGTTCCTCCGATGGGGTTCCCAGAAATTCATGAAGCAAAAGGATAGGGGTTCCAAAAAGAGAAGGATCTGGTGGTTCAAAATCATGAGAGATTTTTTCAGTGCATTTTGCCAACAACAAAACCACTAAGATAGAGAAAGGAACACATAACTAGGTTATCCTGTCACTGTGATAGAACGTGCTGGAACACTGACCCCGTTCTGGGCCATCTCCTTGCCTCTTCTCTCCTCCTAGAGTCCCCTGGTGCTGCTAACCAGGCCTGTCACCCATGTGAAAGATGGTGCTTGATGAGGACGTGGGCCCACACAACCCTAATAGCCCCTTTAATGTGTTTAGCACTTGTTGGTCTACAAAGTGCTTGCTGAACAGTCTATGCAGGAGGCCTGGGAGTGGTTGGAGACGAGTCCAGTAATAACAAGAAGAGTAATAATGTACCTAGCACCTCTGTGCTGCATACAGTATCACGTCCTTGAGTGCAGTATCCCATTTGATCTCACAATGACCCGTTCCCTAGAAGAGGGGCCAGGCGACCTGCCTGAGGCCTCTGAGCTGGCATAGTTCTAAGCTTGGATTTGAACTTGGCTCTGTCTAGCTCGAAGGCCTGGGCATTTAACTGTTTATTGACATATATACGTGTCCTCATTGGAACTTACATGTTACAGAGCATCATGAGCCAGTGTACTCAGATGGAGACCCCGGGTCCCCTGCGCCAGCATCCCCCGGTAACAAACATGTGACAAATGCAGACACTTAGACTTAGCCCAGACCCACTGAACCAGAACCTCTGGAGGTGCGTCTGTAGCCTATATTCTCACAAGTCCTCTGGGGGTCCTGCTGCTTCCAGAAGCTCAATAGGCAAGGAAGGCGGGAATTGTCATCATCCTAGTTTTCCATGAGGGACTCTGAGGGGTCACTGACCCGCTCAAGGTCACATGACTGGCACCAGTGTCACAGCTGGAATCGAGACTTTCTGGTCCCTAACCCAGTGCGTCACTGTTAGCCCTGTGTGAATGACGCCTTTTTATGCAGCTCAATCTGGCTTTCAGAGCCCCTATCAATACCTCATGGTCTAGGGCAGCGGCCTCCAGCTTTGGGGCTTCCCAGGGACATGCTGGAAGAAGAAGATTGTCTTGGGCCACTCATACAGTACACTCACACTGATGATGGCTGATGAGCTAAAAAAGGTCACACATAATCTTCGTCATGTTTTAAGAAAGTTTAGGAGTGTGTGCTGGGCCACATTCAAAGCCGTCCTGGGCCGCATGCAGCCCGCGGGCCGTGGGGTAGACAAGCTTGGTGTAAAGGAAGGGCATTTTGTGTTGGAAAGGTGCCCTGGGCAGGGAGCCCTTGTCGTCTTCCCGCCCGGCCTCACTTGGCTGGCTGTGCGCCCTGACCAAGTGTGACCCAGCCCGTGCTCTCTGTAAGTCCCCTGAGCCTACAAGTGGTGTATAGTTATTTCGGTCAACAGCCACAGACGTGTTACAGGGAGTGAGTTCTGTGCTTCAGGAGATGAAGGAAAGAATAACTCTTATTTTGTGAGTGCCCTTGAGGACTGTCCAGTGCTGTTGTCCCCTCAGAGCCACGGTTTTCCTTAAGAAAGATGACAAAGTGTTTTGTTCCAGAAGAAGGTGCAGCCCGGGGCCGGGGCTCGGCCTCCACCTCTGAGCGCAGACGTGCGTCTCCGGTGCTCACTTCTGTGGCAAGGTGTGGGAAATGGCCCCAGAGACCCCCAAAGCCTTTGAAATCGTGCTGGAAGTGCCCCTGTGGCTGTGAAACACCCAGAGCGTGGCTAGTCCCAGCCGCATGCCCAGGGTCGGAGGCAGTTTCTGAGAGCTGCTGTAACAAAATGCCCCAAACTGGGGGGCAAGAGGGGTTTTAAAACCATGGAGACAGATTCCTCTCTCTCCGTTCTTGAGGCCAGGTGTCCGAAATCCAGCTGTCAGCAGGGCCACACTCCTTCCTGGGCTCTGGGGAGGGCCCTGCCTGCCTCTCCTGGCTTCGGCGGGGGCAGCCATCGGGGGTCCTTGGCTCCCAGATGCACCCCAGCCCCCATCTCTAGCTCTGCATCACCCTCTTTCCATGTCCGCAACTCTGCCATGCTGCTGCAAAGAAGGAGCCTAACGTGCATCAGCAGTAACATTGCTATCCATCATGCATTGGAGCGGATACATTGGGCTCAACACAACTCATGAATTCTCCTTGGGTCTCCTCGGCATCAGGGAATTTTGAAGTCCGTGTGCGCCTCACGTTGTGTTTCCACTGGGTAGCGGTGCCAGGGAAGATAAAGGGGCCCACCGAGGGACCCCTAACCTGTAGCAGTAGCTGAGACTGATCAGCTCCTTTCCGTGCCTGTGCAGAAGCAGGAACCGGGCTGGCAGCCCGGAGCCTGAGGGAAGGTGACCTGGGACGGGTACAGTGCAGGGGGCAGAACGTGCATCTCTAGGACAGTGACTGGAAGCACGGGGGACTGTGTTGTTCATCACAGGTGCCTCCCCACTGCGGTGCCTCCACAGAGCACAAACGCTGAGGCGGGGAGGGCCAGGGGGCTTTTAAAAATGCTTTTTCCAGAAAACCTACGGATTTCACTGACCCAGTGTGGAAGGGACGGGTAGGCAGATGCCCGCGGCAATGCACCCACAACAGCCCTGAAGTGAACAGTCCGAACACCCACTAGTCGACGAGCAGATGATAAGCGTGGTCGACCCACGTGGGGCACTGCCACTCAGCCATCAAAAGGAATGGAGAAGTGACACTACAGTGGGGATGAAACTTGAAAATACTATGCTACATGAATGAAGCCAGACACAAAAGGCCACACGTTACATACATTTTCTGTGGAAAGTCCAGAATAGGCCATCCGTAGAGATGGAAAGCAGTTCGGTGCTTGCTGGGAGTGGGACAGAGAAGGGGACGTGGAGTGGCTGTTATTGGGTATTCGGTTTCTTTTAGGGCGATGACAAAACCTTTCGGATGTACCGATGTGCCTCGGTCAGTCCAGGCTGCTGTGACACATTGCCACAGGCTGCCGGCTGGAAGCACCCAGCCTCTGGCTGGGTCAGCTTGTGGGGTGTAGGCATCGGAGGGAGGAGCATCTTCTGGGTGGAGGCTCTGGGTTCTCTGTGTCCTCACAGGCTGGGACAGACAAGGGAGCTCTTGAAGTCTCTTTTTAAGGACCCTAATCCAGCTCAGGGGGACCCCACCCTCATGGCCTCCTCACCTCCCAGTGGCCTCACCTCCTAATACTGTCACCTTGGCGAGGATTTCAGAATATGAACCGGAGGGAGGAACTTTCAGACCACAGCACCACTTAGCTGTGCATATTAAAAGGCAGCGTTGTGGGTGTGGGAATTATCTATCGATAAAAAATAAAATCTTCTGAGAAAATGTGAATGCAAGCACTGCTCTCTCCCCAGACCCTGGCTGCTTTCAGGGACTTGGTCTCTCAGGGCCCCCTTCTCTCACTCATGATGGTCAGGGTGACAGGACTGCAGATTCATCCCAACCTCCTTGTTTTATGGAGGAGGCAACCAGTTTGGCCAAAGGCGCCCTAATAACAAGGCACATGATTAGAATAGAAGTTTCTGGAACTCTAACCTGGAGCTCTCTTGTGCCAGTCCAGCATGGAGTCTCCCAGCATCTGTTTTGTGGGGGGCATCTGTGTCCCCCACATCAGAAGTGCAGCACCTTGTGTGATACGAGAAAGGAAAGGGGAGAAGCGTCCACCTCCCTGGGATGGTGAGCTCTTGACTCCAGTGCACCTGCCATGTGACACCGGAGCCCCCCTGGAAGCCAGCGCGGGGGACTCCCACAGGGAGTGAGGGTGGCCTTGGGCACTCAGCGTGAGCACGACTTCACCTCCTTTCATGTCTGTAGCAAACGCCCCGTCAGCCCAAATTAAAAATCCATACCGAGTCCAGTTAACTTTCCCCCTACCTGAGCATTGCGTCCCAGACCGGAGCTTGGAAAAATCATTTTGGTACAGAAAGGGAAGGCAGCTCCACGGACAAGAGTATCTGAAGACCCCTGGTGTGAGGCAGACTCTTTAAAAGGCGTGAGCACCGTACATGCATATGCTGCTCGAACTGCTTAAGTGAAAAGAAACAAATCAATGTGAACTGCCTGATTTCAAGCACATTGCTTCCACTGATGTGACATCTATACCATAAAGGAATTACCATGGCTGGGTACACCTTTGTGTGCTGATGTGGAAACAAGTGTCAGAACAAACGAGTCAGGAGCGACGTGCATTTGGGAGAAAGCATCCCTCTGGTCTACGGAACTTGGAAGATGAGGCCAGTGGCCACCAGCTTGGCCCACCCCAGCGAGTCCCTTTCTTCTACAATCAGAGGCTCCTGGGTTGTCAAGGCTGTGCCCTTGGGCAGCCCGGCTCTCCCTCTGGGCAGAGGAGAAACCCCAGGAGAAAATGATTGACCCACCTGCTCACGTTCATGTGGCCGGCTGATTCAGAGCAAGGATCGAACAGGGAACGTTTGCTCTCCTCCTATCCGAAGTGTAAATGTCCCTGACTTAGACTTGGTCATTGTTTTCTTGTTACGTTGTAACATGTCCAAATTCTCCTCATGTAAACGGACCTGCCTGATATTACTAAGGGTGTTTTAGCAAAGTCTGTGATTGCCTTTGTCCACTATTTTCAACTTAAGACAGTGGTGTTAGGTAACCGGGCCAACAATGGCCTGGGCTTTTGACACAGTGGCAAATGAATCTGGGAAAGAGGTCAGTTTCTTCTAGAGATTAGGTAGAGTGTTTGGTTCCTTTAAAAACAATTCGTGTTGTTTGTTCATTTATTCAGTTATTTGATAATTTACCAAGCATCTACTACATTCCATGAAGTGCTAGATGTTGGGAATACCAAGATATTTGTGATTTAGTCCATAGATGTGAGGACTTTGTAATCTTGTGGGCCAGATTTATGTGAGAAATCCAGGAAAAATACCGAGTTCTTTTCAGTGACCCACGGTGTTACAATCTCAGAAGCTACTGTCACTGCCTTGGTAAAACCAACAGTGGATACAGTCTCAGTGCTGGGGCTGAGATAAATCTAGGTTAAGCACCATTTTCTATGTATAGTTAATAAGTGCAGGAGCTTGAGGAAATTGCTTACTTCTCTGAGGAAGAAGATGTAAAATATTTAGCACAGTGACTGACATATAATCAGGCCTTGATGATAACGTTTATTGTATCATTAGTTAATAATTAAAGGGCATGATCTTCTTCTCCCTTTCCCCTGAGCCCCACGCAGGCAGAACACCTCACCTCCGTCTCCCTTCAGTGGACCTCACTTCCTTGGTGTCAAGAAGGAAGAAAGGGTGGGAGTGAGAGGGGAGGAGAGAACGCTGGAGCTGGGCGTGCCCGTCACTGATCAAAGCAGTGCTGTTGGAGAAGTGACGGAGAAAGTACAGGTCACAGGACCTTCATAGGTAGGAAGGACAAGGGAAATGGTGGCTCTTCTCCTGCCTCCTTCTGGCCTTCTGCAGATAGATCTGTGTCTTGCTCTCTCTGCAGCCGTATAGGGACAAGTGTATGTAAGCATTTCTGTCGCTGTATCTTTGCCCAGGCTATTGAGCAATCTGCTAATACTTGAATGAGACAGTTATAGAAATGGACAATATACTGTCTCACCTGTTGTAAGATTTTATCATTTGCTATTAATGATTATTAATCTACCTGATTTTTCACATCTGTTACCATCCAAGCCTGACTTGGAGTTTTAGGCAACTTTTCCATTACTGACAATGGTGGCGATGATGATTATAATAGTAATAGTAATAGTAACAGCAATATTTACTGCTCTCCTTTCTCTCACCTAAATGCCTTACATGCATTATGTAATTCATACTGGGCTCCGAGCAGCCCTAATATTGTCACCTCTGCACCCTACAAGGAGCAGCTAAGTCAGGTGTAGTGGCTGAAGGTTCTATAGGCATGGCCTCACCAATGCCAGCTGTCACCGTTCCTGTCTGTCCTGCTCAACCTCAGCTTCAGACCTCTTCAGGGTCCTTCCAGAGCAACATTCTCGTTTGTGTGGTCAACTTCCTGTCCCCCCTCTAGTGCATGTGTCACCTAACCCTTCATCAGGTTCCTCCCTAGTTACCGACTGGCTACATCGAAAACCAAACGAAACTGGAGCGTAACCCAGAGTTACTGTGTTTCTTGTGCGTAACCACGGTGTTGTGACCTCTGCTTCCTCTCCAAAGAGATCTCTTTCCTCCAACCCCCAGCATGTTACCCACCTTTGAATCGTCACCTGTTTTCTCTCTGCCCCTACGGAGACCTCATTATCTCCCCCTCCGACCCTGCTGCTTGCCTCTGCACCCTCAGTCTAATTATATCTTAGCTTAGAATACAGATGTGGAGCTAATGAAATTGTCTTTAAACACTCCTTCGAACTCCAACTGTTTGCCTCCTTCTGAGCTGAAATGAGTGAAGTTTAATTTATTTGTTCAAAACTCACGAGGCAAGTGTATTTATAGACTCAGATATGCTAAGCACTTTGCATTTGCTGTCTCCTGTGCTTCATTTAAGAAGAGAGTGAGATTCACTAACAAAATTTTGTCCATAGAATAAAGTACCCATCGCACATGGGAATCATGGTAATTCAAAGAATAAAATCAAACCATAACAAATTCCTGTCTCTGAGCAAAAGAGTAAATAATACAGATGCAGCACTATTTGCTTGGGTCAACAGTTGTTGCCCGAACTGGATGTGGTATTCTCTGCAGGATTTTGCTCAGAAGTTAGGAACTCGGAATAAGGCTGGCGAAGGCAAATTGCACACAAGTGATCTTCGCAAAGTAAAAATTGTCGAGTGAAAATGAGTTCTCTTCTCTCCTCTTTTTCCTCTTCAGCCGAGTTCTCGGACACCGTCTGTGGGGATGCTTTTCTCCCCAGGGCTGTGATATTTGCACAGAAGCTGGGTTTTAATATAATATTCATCTGACTGGAAACAGCCAGATTTCAAGCCGCTGCTCTGGGTTTCTTGTGTCCCCTTATGATTTCATCTGCTTGCTCCGCTCAGGTGCATTAACGATGAGGGAAGGGAAAGGAGATTGTCCATCACTTGCACTTCACAATGGTTTATGAACTCATAGTATCGATATTGACCCCCAATTCAGTAAATAAATGAAAAGTATATATGTTTTGTTTAGTGATTTATAATCACTTTTGAAAGAAACAATGATAACCCATTGTAACTATGTGGGGTAATGGATGCTAAGTAATTACCACACTGTGGTGGTTATTTTGTCAGATATTCATGTATCAGATCAGATTGGACACTTCAAACTAATATAATGTTATATGTCAATTGTAGCTCAGTAAAACTGGGGGGAAACCCAAGGCTGTTACAGAAGTCCAAAATTTAAACACAGACACACACACACACACACACACACAGAGAGAGAGAGAGAGAGAGAGAGAGAGAGAGAGAGAAATCACTCTTGGATTTAGGTCTTTATCTTCTTTTGATGTGAAAATGATGGAAACCTGAGGAGTCTAGAACTCTGTTGGCCACTTCCCAGATGTCCATCTCTAACTCAGTCTCATTCCCACTTAGGACCTGACATTCTGCATCAGCGACATAATGGAGCAGAACCCAGATGAGCTGACTAGGTTGGCCTTACCCACAACTTGGTCATCACCTATTTTTGTCCAATCTGTATACTCCTTGCATTATCATTTACTTCACTTGTTTATTATCTCAAATTTTTTTTTTACCTAAAGGAACATTATCGCAGCAGCATCACTGGTTCTAAAAAAAAATTACCCTAAAGATAAACATTAAAGCAACAAATGTATTAAAACCTGACTTGTCCTTAGGTGACTGATTCTGAGTCCTGTATTTCTCCACGAAAACATACTATTAGACAGTTTTTAAGAAATGCCAGCATCAACCGAGACTTTCTTCTTTAATTCAATCAGGAAGCAAAGAACGAATTGCAAAAAGGGTGAATTTATTCTCAAGTGCATCATTTTTATTTAATGCCTTGTGTGTGTGCAATTTCAAGGTTATCTCACACACTGGTGACACTAAGGTGCACCCTGCTGATGTCGATGCTGTGATGCCCCAGTGTGACGTATCAGAAGCACCCTGTCAATAGCGGTTCCCATGAATTATAGTTTTCTCCGTGAACCTTTTTGCTTCATTATTTCTCAGATATGGAAAATATTACTGTATTTTTGACCCCGTGTGTAATCAGCCAACGTTAGTATAAATCAGCTATTGGATAAAACATGAGGCCATGCTGCTGCCTTTACGTGTTAGAACTTCTGTAAAACTAAAGAGAGTATTGGTTCAACCATTTTCTGGAGTGGTCCATGGATTGATGACAGATAGTTCATTTTTAAGGTTTTCATGGCCCTAGAAATATTCCCACAGATGTTTGGAAATACACTTGGTGCACAACAGAATAGATGCATTGTCCACGGTTTTTTTCAGTACGTACTGTACTGAGTAGTTGTAATCAGGTGACTGTGTGTGGCAGTCTTAATAGCAACAGCAGTCATCAGCAGTGTGTTGACCATGGTGGCAGTAAGGGACCATGTGAGATATGTCTGAGATGCGTGTATGTATGAGTGTGTGTACCTCTGTGTATGTGTATTGCAGACAGCTGCAGTATCGGTGCGGGCAGCCTGCAGTTGAACATCCTTAAGCAGATTGCTTTCCTTGGCAAGTTCTCATTTGAGCATAGGTGGTACCCATCCAGCACCCTCTGAACGTGGACGCTGGATGTGCCTGTACGATTGTAATATGCACGGGTAGGAATGACGGTGTTCGCTGTATATGCTCTCTGAATGCATGGAAACATCTGATGTACTGAGCACAATAGAATTCCCAGGTCTGTTTGCTTTTATTTTTTATATTTTGGTTGTTATTGACTCTGCTAGAAAGGAGAATGATGGCTGACAAGGAAATGGCATGACGTGGAATGCCACCTTCATTTGAATGTTCCTTGAACGTGACACTCGGTTCAAGGAGTGTCTCAGCACCGATGATGCGGCAGGACTGCTAATAAATGAATCTACCCCATTAGGCTTCACAGGGATCCCAGTGGACAGATACCTTGGGACCACCCTTGTTTAGCAGGTGGGGAAACTGGGGCTTAGGTAGAACTCGCCCATAGTAACCCCACTGATAAGTAGCAGCACTGAATTGAAACTTGGGTTTGTGGCCCCTGAGATGATAAGGCATTGGGTATTATCTTTAAGTCCATGTGATGAGGGATCTTTATTTGATTTTTGACAGAAAGGAATAGGTCATGTTTTGGATGGGCAGGTGGAGGTCACATACGAATGTTCTCCTCTAGCCCTGGACCTAGACGTGTGGGAACTGTTTTCGTGGGGAGAACATGTGGGCCAGTGGGTGTCTGTCATCGGCTTCTGCATTGAGTGACTGAAGCCAGTTTCGCCTTGTGGCTAAAAGCGTCTGATGAAAACATAACCATTTGGTGCAGGGAAGTGACTAGAAGCTGTGTCATTCTTATCACCACCATCTGAAGCAGTCACACATATTGCTTCCCTGTGATGTCCCAGACTGTTCCAAACAGTTATACTTGTATTTATATAAAACCCTGTGTTTCAGCAAATATGGCAGTGTGGCAAGAATGGCATTATTCTTTACGTAAGTAGGTGTTTTCGGACAGTCTTATTATTTGTGTCTTTCAAGAACGTATACTACCCCAAAGACCTTGACTCACTTGGGAACAGGATGCAAATTGGGCTGCCTGAAAATCTACTGGAATGTCTTCAAGATAAATGTTCACGAGCGGGGGGTGGGGGTTGTTTGGGGGGCACAGTGAATCACTTTGCTTACATGGTTAAGGGCTCGGAGTCTGGCGTTTTATTGGAGAGCCACATTTCATTGCAGTAATGTTAAACAGGGTGCCTAAGAAGTTGTTTTCATTTGAGAATTTGAAACATTACTGATAAGGACCCCTTAGGCCAGTTGTGTGCACAGGGTACGTACTTACCCATTGATTCCATGAAATCATGCAAATCCTGTGTGTTTTGTAAGTAGATCATTTCTGGTAGAGAATTATTTTCTCTGGAGGTTGACCAGGATATAAGAGGAGGGCTCTTGGGAAGTTCTTTATAATAAATCAGAAGTGTGCGTGTGCGTGTGTGTGTGTGTGCGTGTGCGTGTGCGCGTGTGTGTGCGTGCATGTGGGTACATGTGTGTGTGCATGTGCATGTGTGTGCGTGTGTGTGCGTGTGCACGCGCGCGCGCACGTGTGTGTGTGTGTGTGTGTGTGTGTGTGTGTGTGTGTGCATGTGTGGGTGGGTGGGTGGATGTGTATCTGCACTTCTTTGTAATGGTTTATGTGCCTGCATGTGTGTTTAGAGTAGTTTTTATTCATTTTCAAAGATAAATGTGATGGATTTTGCATATTTCGTGCCCCTGATCTCAGTCTAATAGTGGGAACAATTGAGAACTGATCACAGTTGGAAAAGTTATAGACTTTCAATAGATGTAATACTTATCACATTAGTCACAGTTTCATTTCTCGTTGAGGATGAGACCAATGTTTCTCAGGGAGAAATACTGACCCTGAGGTGTGATATGAGCTATACTTGAGTAGGAATAGCACATCCCATGATACTGACACTATACTCTCTTTGCATGTCTTATAATTTCATTGACTTATTTTTAGTAGCTTTGCGAAATATTTGCAAATATTACACAATTTAGTAAGTATTTCCTATTCATTCTTTCTGTTAATATCAAATGCCAATAAATTTTATAGTAAAATGCTTTGATTTGGCATTTTAAAGATGGTATTGTCCATTGTGGCTATGGTAAGTCCCATGTGAGTTAACATCTGTCCTGTAGACAAATTCTGTAATACCACATATCAAGGACTAGAAAACAGGTTTCATTGGGAAACTTACATAGGTTGAGAGTTAGCAAAGAGAAGAAAAGCCGAAGGTCTGGACTCCTCCACATCCCACTGGAGATGGATGCCTGGAGCCTACAGTGTGGGTCTGTGTTCCCACCCAGGGTCTCTTCCTCCCTCGTCAGGAAGGGAACGCTGGGAACAACAGAGGGCAGCAGGAAGGAGGACGACCAGGCAGCACACAGATGCACTTCACAGAAGAAGCCCTAGGCTGGGTCTGCAGGAACTGAGCAGGGCATGAGGACAGGACACCACGGACCTCACTCATTCGTAGGGTCACCAGGCACCAGAGTAGCCTCCCACCCCCCAACACACACACACACACACACACACACACACACACACACACACACACAGGATAAGCAGCTGGCTTGGGCCTAGGCGGGCTGTTTGAGGAGTTCTAGAGCACCACGTCCCACCACCTGGAGACCTTCAGGCCCTGAGGTGTCATAGAACCCCTGGCACAGGGCACAAAGCCCGAGGCTGCATGGTAAACTGAGCTGGGGGCAGCCTCCTGCTGGCAGAAAGCAGGCCAGCCCCCGTCCTAGTGGGCACGTGGTCACTCGGCAGGTGTAAGAACATTTTCTCAAAGCCAGGCACCTCTTAGGGTCTCACCATTTAGTGGGTGGCTCACCAGGACAGCCGTGAGAATTAGATTGTATGTCCCCAGTGGCTGGCCTTCCACTGATCCTGGGTACAGCACATGAAGCTGTTAGGGTTTTGTCCTTCTAGGAGTTTATGGGATGAGAGCCTTCTCAGAATCTAAACTTTTTAAAGAGACAGCACTGTGGCATGTCCCTTCCACATGGAGGTATAATGAAAAGCAGTAAAGGAGTACATGTGCAGATGCACTAAATGTATTGATAATATTTTAAGGATCTTGTAGTTTAACTGTAGACATAAGATTAAATGTCTAAAATAGACCTTATAACCTTTCTGACTTGCATATTTCCTTGGAGAAAAGTGTACTGAATTATACATAATTCTTACATTAATTTACATACAAATTAATTTGCTGAACAAATTCAAGTGTATACATTGAGCATATTTATTTAATTTTAGCAGACCAGTACAGTGGGCATTCTTTTTATGTTTTCATTTAGCTAAAGATGATAATGTTGACAGTACTAATCCTAGTCTTAATAGCAACAGCAGTCATCTGTGAGGTGTTAACCTTGGTGGCAGTAAGGAATCATGTGAGATACGTCTAAGATGAGTGCGCGCACACATGTGTGTATTTTCATTGAATCTGCACAATAACCTTGGGAGATAGATTCTTTTCTAGGCCTGTTTTTCCAATAAGGAAACTTAGAACTGGGGGTGTTTAGTAATGGTCTCTCTACCACTCTGCTCGTGGAAGCAGGCTTTGAGTCGTGGCCACATGACTGAAGAGCCCATGCTTTTGGTCACCCAAAAGATGGAATAGAAGTTTTAAACATACATGCGGCGTGCTGAGTTTTGTACAAGATTGGATTTTCTGCCTCCAGCAAACAGGCTGCGTATCTGCTCCCCGGGGCTATCTTTGCAGGACCTGCATGTAGGAACACGTTTATTGTGAAGTGGAAGTATCCCTGGTGATCTTATCTTACTTGACTTCATCTTGTTTGCACAAAGATGCACTCAGACCTTGTGTAGGGAGCTCACTCAACTAAATACCTTGAACTTTGTGGCAGGAAAAGGGTAAAAGGCCAGGCTGCCCTTGAACCTGCTTGCAAGTGCTTTAAGCGCTCCTGTGGGTGGGTTACCAAGGCATTTGTAGGACAGTTCCCCCTGCCAACAGCTGGACCCCTCAGCTCGCCCCCTCCCCACCAGTCTCTTAACTGCAATCTCAGACCTGAAACTGCTGCCAGGTTGGTGCATTGTTATAACATCACAGGAACCACTCCACTGGATTGTGATGAAGGGACAGCACCTCCTCCAAAAGTGTCACCTGCCTTCCATTGAGGGTCAGAGGTGTTTGGGAAAATACTGAAGCATCTGTCCTGACACGGGACTCCAGAGTCCTGAGCAGACAGCTCGACACCATGGTGCCTGTGGTGACAGCACCCCAGTTGTCACCCTGGAAAGGTGCAAGGACACAGCAGGAGGAGGGCAGGGAAGCTAGTCTGAGAAGGTGCTTGTAGCCTGGGCGTCATCTGAACTGTCCCCCATGGAAGGAGGCATGCATTGAGGGGCCACACGTGAGAAAATCAGGCGTGTCCAGCCTGAGGCGTGGGACAGCTACCTGACTGGGTCATCAGCCCCTGAAAATAGCTGGTGCCTGCCCCCATTTGATCCTGTTACTGAAAGGACAGGAAGGGGACTTGGACTGTGCACACCCTTGAGCAGCCTGCGTGGAGCGGGTAGGGTGGAGAGCAGGGCCGTGTGTGGTGTCACTTCTCCCCTCCTCCACCCGCTGGACTGTTTTGCTGCATCAGTTCTGACCAGGCCACTGCGGACGTCCTCACTCTTATGCCGGTTGCCTCCAGAATGGACTTGGCATTCTGCTTCACGGCTGCCCCTTACCAGGCTGGAGGCTGTGGCACTGAGTCAGCAAGTGTGTCGTGCCAGGCAGCCTCTGTCCACCTCCCTGAGGGGCTCCCAGTATTAGACGTGATTGCCCCTTCGATTTTAGGTTTTGCTTGCTGTGTCACCGAACCACCTTGCTAGGGCTGTGCCGGAGCCCGTCGGCAGTGGTGGGAGATCGGAGGAGCACCACCGTCCGTAGAGCACCGGGGTTTTAGCGAGTGTGGTCGTGAGCGCCGGGTCCCCATCGCCTGTTGGGACAGGACGTCTTCGGGCGTGTAGTAAGGCAGAGAGAGTGGCATTGGAGAGCACAGAGAGAGGACATCAAAGCAAGCTCCATCTGCCTCTCAGCATTCCAGGCCCCAGAGAGCATAATTCTCAGGAACCAGCTTCAATGCGATGCCTCCATTTAAAATCAAGTTGTGTGTGTATGCCTGTGCATTCCCGTATATATATTTTTTCTTAGCTCATTAGTTATCGTTTATATATTTTAATACAGTGTTTTTAATACAGTGTTTGAACTGCAGTGAATCCAGCCCTCCTGCCTTGATTTCAGATCGTGCCCCTTTTATCCCATAATTCAAAAGTATCAGAAAACCTATGTAGCTTTAAGAGAAATTCATTGCAGTGAGACTCTAAAGGCAAATACTGTAATATAAATAGCTCTCAGCAGCTGGGACCCCAAAACTCACTTCAGTCAGTATGTTGATTTGTGCATGGAGAGGATGACATTTGTACAGCGCTGTCCCAGTCGGGGCAGACCCACCCGCTGTCTTGGTTTCGAGCTGGACCAGTGTTCCCAATCTACTGCCAATGGTAACTTTCCCTGTTTAAAAGGAGTTTTCAAATGGGACAAGACAGTTTTTTTTTTGCCTTCCCTGACTTTAAAAGTAATTTCTAACCTAAGGAAAAAACACACCTTTACAACAGGATACATGACTAATAAGAACAGTAGCATTTATTGAGCGTTTTCCTCTGCTCTCGGCCTCGTGCTAAGGATTTTGCTTCTGATTATCCAGGTTGGTCAGCAGGGGTCCCGAATGCCATACACTGAGGACTCAGAGGGCGTCTGGTTAAAGCAGGCAGGAGCTTGCCTCGGCACTGCATATCCGTCATTGTGTGGGGTAGGTAGGGGCTGTCCAGAAAACCCAGCCATTATTGCCTCTGTTTTTTATATGACATGGCTGGGTACTTTCTGGACAGCCCGCCTACATTTAGATCACTATAAACAGCGACATTTCCTCCCATCACCTCCAGTCACACTGTACCTAAGACTGGGGAAATGCCTGTGGTCCATTTCAGGGATTAGGGGGCCTCCACATGTGAGGGGTGCAGGACACACAGCCGGCAGTTTGGCTGACGCGCCCTTGACACCTGTTACTGATTGTAGGTCGCGGTTTTACGGGCGACAACACTAAGGCTTGTAGCTTTTACATGACTTCTCAAGGTGATAGAGCTGGTAGAGGGTCAGGGAGGAATTAAGAACTAGTCTGTGTGAACCCAGCTCTGTGGGCTGTGACCACCATGTAGCATTGCCATCTCCTGTCCTTGGGGATGTACTTTCCACAGGGCCGAACTTCGGGGCACTCTCTCCTGTGTCCCCACCTTTTCAGTTAGTTTGAACTACACCTTGTTTGGAAGTGCAAAGTCAATGGTAAGTCACTAGGCAGGTGTGTGGTGGTGTTGTCCAGGGTCAGAGATAACCCAGGGATAACCCATGCCCAGCTTTGCTTCCAGCACTTTCCGTGTTCCAGCCGTCTTTTGTACAGTGCTTTGTAGCATTCATCAAGCTTTGTTGAAAGTTTGTCATGCCAGTGAGTTCTTTGCTGAGCAGCCACAGAAAACCAGTCCTTCGAGGGGATGGCACGAGCCCCGTCGGTCTGGCGGTGGACAGTGTGTTCTGTCCGTGCTCCGGCAGAGGGCACTTTCGGAGGGGGGCTCAGCGGAGGAGGGGTGCTGCTGACCAGGACGGGTCGTTGGCCCATGGGCACGCTGTTCTGAGTTCCAGCTTCAGGAGAAAGGACGGCTGCAGTGATGGAGCTCCGTGAGCACCTGCAGGAACATGCCCCGTCGCGTTAGGGCCCCTCGGTAAACCCGCGGAAGGCTCAGACCGCAAGGACGTGGGCGGGACTGTCTTCTTCCCTGCTGGAGGGGGGCCGGGTGTAAGGATGGCATCCGGGGTCCTCAAGCCTCCCGTTCTCCGTGCCTCCCAGTCCTCTGCCAGGTACACTCGTCGGGGAGTTTTGGTTTCTCGTTTGCGGTGGGACGACCTTGTCGGCGCTGTGCGAGGTGAGGGAACGCTGTTTTTGGATTAATGAAATAGTAACTCGTTTTTCCCCGTATGCGAAACATGGAAGACTCACGAAACTTGGGAAACATTGAAAATATACAACATGAAATTCTGCCTTCGATTCAGAAGGCACGTTAGGACGGCCTGATGCGGTCAGATCGTTGGGAGTGGTCAGTCTCTTGTAACCCAGAGTGAGTGCCAGTCCACGGAGATTCTCCTGTGGGGCGAGACGTGGACACGCACATCTTCACAGAAACAAAATCATATGGGAAATGATCCGGGTAGCCTGCCCACTTAAGTGTCTTAGATAAGGCACATTCAGAAAATAGAAGCAGTGACCTGTAAGCCGTGCATAGGCTGTAAGTATCAGAAACCTTAGAGTCATGACTTATATCCCGTGTTGTTTCTTAAAGAATTGATTCCTTATTTCCTATCCTTGAAAAAGAAATGAGGTGCCGATAAGAGCTCCCGTCGGAGAAAAGCTGCCCGCCCACCAAGGTCCTGCATTCCTTCTTTGAGAAAGCTCCTTCTCCTGTCCCCTTAGGTTGGGAGAGAGCGCAGAGATTCATGTTCCAGCTCCTCAGCTTAATAGCTCTGCTCACCGGCTGGGATACAAAGTCGTCTCGCTGTCCCTCCCTCCTTCTCCCCCTCTCTCCCTTCCTCCCTCCCCCCCTCTCTCCCTCCCTCCCTCTCCCCCTCTCTCCCTCTTTCCCTCTCTCCCAATATCTGAGTGTCACAACCCTGGAATGTTTGTCCCTCACTTGTACTGCATCTGCCAAAGGGACTCAGCCTCAGCAGGGGACTCTACTCCTGAGCCATCAGGGACCTGGGCAGGGGAGGGGGGAAAGGGGTTCCTCTTAAAGCCTGTTTCACACCCCTCAGTAGTGGGAAGAGAGACAGGGCAGATCACTGTGACCCTTTACCTTCCTACGCATACGGGACACAGACCTACCATTCCGTTTGCCTTCCAGAGCAAACCACAGGGTCCGAGGCCCAGGCAGTAGGACCCTCCCATGGGCCCGGTTAGGCATGACGAATCACAGCCAGGCTCAATGATTTTGCATCAATCTCTTAGTATAGCTGAATTCAATTATTCTAATCTGTTTAAAAAATGGTAGATCCAAAACTAACCACGTTCACTTGCCCTGATCCCGTCCTAGCTACATCATCAGATCCTGAAGATCCTGATACGAGATCTACCCAGTAAACTTTCTACCCCTACTGTAACAGTTTTAAATGTTACATGTGCTTTTTTCTAAGTTACTTGAAGTAAAAAACAATTGTTAGTGATGTTTTATTTAGTTGAAAATTTATTGATTGCCATTTACCTAAAATTTCACACTACATTCACAAAGCTGTTTTTTTCCAAATAAAACTGTTACATTGTTTAAAAAAAAATGAACTAGAAGATTTCCCTGACTGAACTCCTTTTCTTCATGACCTTCCTGTAACCTTACAGATCTGATGCCAAAGCAAAGCCATCTTTTTCATTTGTTCAGTATGTATTTTTGAGCCCCTCTGTGCCAGACACAGGCTTAGCTTAGGAGACACTGGAGAAAGCAGAGACGCAGAGCCTGACATAGAGCCTTAATTCTAACAGGGTTGACGATAAGCAAGTCCACAAGTAACTGTGATGTTTTAGAGCGGCGGTGTCCAAACTGTGGCTTCCCTGGGCCACACTGGAAGAACTGTCTTGGGCCACACACACAATACACTCACACTCATGACAGCTGGTGCGCTACAAAGGGGGAGGGGGGCAAAAAAATCCCGTCATGTTTTAAGGAAGTTTGTGGATTTGTGCTGGGCTACTCTCCTGAGCAGCACGGCGGCCCTCCTGCCGCGGGTTGGATACGCTTGGTTTAGGTGGTTAAACAGTCTAAGAAGAAGAATCACGTGGAGTCGGTTTTCCAAAGAAAGCTCCTCTAATGAGAATAAATGCATGGACACCGAAAGAAAGGGGAGGACCAAACTGACGGTTATCAGGAGAAGCCCTCTAAGAATGGGAGTGCCGACGCAGAGCCCTAAGGCAGGACCCTGCTGGCACATGTCAGCGACAAGGACCTGGTAGCAGGTGGGCACGTGGTCAGAGCACATGTCAGATGGAGAGGGGCCCTGCAGGCGCGGTGAGTACACGGTGAGCAGTGCAGCTTCCACCCCAAACGAGGTGGGAGGACTGCAGGCCTTTGAGCCAGGGGGCATTGTGACATGACGTGCACTATCCTTGGCTTTTCTGGTGACAGTGATCTCAGGGCAGGAGCAGTGGCAGTGGTCTCCATGTGACACGGTGCTGGCGTGGACCGAGTGGTGGTGCTCCAGGTTGGGAGAGGGGTGGGTTCTGGGCACCTTTGAACACGGAAGCCGCCGGTTTATTAACGGACTGGATGGGGGACATGCGCGTACACCAGAAATTGTGGCTATAGAGGCTCCACCATGCATCTGTGCCACAGACTGTCGTGCCAGACACTCACGCTGTGTCGGGTTGGATCTTCCTGAGGTTTCGTTCTAATCAAAGGCGGCAAACAGAACCATTTGGAAAAAGTCTTTAATAAGGAAATAGACATTGTTGGTGCTAGAAAGGAAATTTAAACATGGCATGTGAGTGGCGTAGTGGTCACCCCGGACCAGATCACTGGGGGAGGGCTGGGCAGCCAGGTCTGAATGCAGAGGGGCCCGTGTGAAGAAATCTGTGGGCTGGGTGAGGTGCTCGAGTGCATACACAGCCGAGCAAGGCTCCCTGGGCTCAGTGGGGGGCTCCCGGTCACTGTCATTGTACCATAGTGCGAGGGGAATGCAGGGCTCTGTTCTGACACGGAGGCTGCAGGGGCCTAGTCACACGGGTACAGATTTCAGGCTTTCATGATTTGGGGGTGACTAGAAGGATTCTAAGGTTCTCCCCAGAGAAGGGTGTGACCTGACTTGCCATTCTAAAAAAGAAAGAGAAAAACATCACTGACCGCTGGAGAATGGATTCTGGGGGGCTGTTGCTTTTCCGGCTAGTTCTGCAGCTGCCCTTGTCTTTGTACAACCGCTACGTTCGTTTTGTGTCGACAGCGGCGTCGGCACTTGCCCCTCTGCATCCCCACAACTCTGCGTCCTTGGGCAATGGAACGACCTGTGGAAGGTGACTTCCTGATGGCTGCAGTTGGCCTTTTTAAACCATGTGTGTGTTGGGAAACACCCACGTCCCTCTCCAATGAAGTTCTTCTAAATACGTAACACTCACCCGCCCTTGGAGTGGGAGGCCGTGTGGCCAAATCTGCCCTCTCCCCCTCCCCGTCGTTAGCAGTGATTAACTGTAATGGCTGCGACTCGCCCCCCGCCCCGAGTCTGTGGGAGCCGCTGCCCCATGTCCCCGGGCTCCTGGCTGTGACTTCTGCCGCACGCTGCCCCCACACACTCTCAGCGCCGTCAGGCCCCTTCCCACTGCTCGTGCTCCTGTGTGGAGAAGCCGCGCGGACTGTGGGAGCCCCATCCTTGTCCTTTGATTTGGGGCATTGGTTTGGACCGGCTCTGGCTTTGCTGGAAACCCTCATGTGAGTGAGGACTAGAGCCCACATCATTTCAGTGATGTGGTAGAGCAAGGCGAACGGTTTCACTGGGATTGACTGTGTGCGTGCCACCATCCAGCAGAGATAGTGCTACAGGCGTGCCCAGGGGACACGTGTGCCCACGTGTCACCAGAGCGCTTTGCAGGAGCAAAGAGGCAGGAGCACCCCAGCTGCCCATCGCAAGGGGAGTGCGCGAGCAGCCTGCTCATTCACGCCATGAAATGCCGCGTAATGAGCTTCGTTAGAGCTGAGTGAGGTGTCCATGAGGACACCTGCAGAAAGGCCATGCTGAGGGAAAGGAGGACATTTCAAAACAACCCAGGGATGCAGTGGACATTTTAGAAGTCAAAATCATAAATAACGTGTACACACATGCGAGGGCTGTCCGGAACGTCCCCGCCAGGGACCCGTGCTCCTGGCGTTGGCGCTGGCTGGGCCCTTGAGTATCGATGCATGACCGATGGCAGCGTGAAAGCACCCGAGGTGCCAGCACATACAACTTCAGGAAAGTACTGGGAACAGAGGTGGGTTGGGGGGAGAGAGGGCTGGGCTGAATCTGTCACTTTTAAATTATGTTAAGAAAGAGATAGATCTATCTTAAGCTAATCTGTAAAATGTTGTCAATGGTTAAATCTGGCTTTGAAGTACATGAGTACCCTAATAATTTATGACCCTTTCTGTGTGGCAGGCACATTTAATAATTGAAGATACTAAATAATAAAAACACGAGGTCTTTGCGCAGCGGTTCTGGCCACGCCGTGTCCCGATGACTCCTGCGGGGGCTTCTGCGCTTCATTCCGTCCCGGCACGGAATGGAGCAATTTTTGTTCTGGAGAGTGAGTCAGTTTTGGATGTGACGGTCCACTCTCCATGTTTCAGTCTTCTCTTCAGTAAATCATAGGGTTTTGTTGTACAGCCTCGCAAAGGGACTGGAACAACGTGACCGAGGTGAGGTTTGGGGTGCTGTCGCCGCCCCCTTAATGACCACGTGTGATAATGAGACAGTTCTGAAGTCAACTGCAGATGGACACAGCTGTGCTGAGTGAGCAGCAGGGACCGAAGCCCCAAAAATGGGTAAACCACTCGCCTCGCCCACTCCCATAGCCGCAGGACCCAAAATCCCTGGACTGTATTTATAGAAAACTGTGCGCTTGTTCTGACATGTTTAAACGTCAGTCCCCTTAAAAGTCCCCTCCTTTGGATGCAATACCCTATTGAGACGCTTTTCCCACCACTCAAAACAGTTTATGAGCTCATCGATTGTGATGCCTTTTAGTGCTTCTGCCGTTTTTTGTTACACCTCTTCCACATCAGCAAAATATTTCCCTTTAAGGACTTTTCTCATTGGGGAAACAAAGAAAAGGGTCACCCAGGGGGAGACCAGGATGAATAAGGAGGGTGGGGCACAGGGGTCATGCGGTTTTTGGTCAGAAACTGCCGAACACTCAGCGCGGTGTGGGCAGGTGCATTGTCACGCTGCACATTGTTCGTGTCAGTCACCCATCATGACATGGGCAAACGCATTGAGTCTCCAAAAAAATTCACGGAAGCTGATCGCAGCCTCGTACAGCCACACCAGCTGGTGCACGGGTGCAGATGGGCTCCTGGAACACTCACCTGGTGGGCAAGCCTGTGCTACAAGGGGCCTGCCCTCCAGAAGGTAATTTGGTTTTGGGGGGTTCTCCCTTTGTAAACCATTTGATTTGAGCTAGATTCATGCTAGACTCTTAAACACTTTTTTGTTTGAGTACAACGGCTAGAAGAAGAAGTTTTGGCAGGGCCCATCCCACCCCGTCATACCTGTGGGTATTGCAGGGTGCGCGTCTTCTCTCTAGAGGTGGGGTGTCTGGTGGTGCAAAAGTTTGCAGTCTGGTCCCTCTCCCTCATCTCCTCAGGTGAAACAATGACAGCGGAGGTTTCACAAATGCTCTCATCTCTTTACGAAGTCCTCCTGAGCCTTTGCATGGGGACCCCGCCTCCTCCACTAGGCCTTCTGGGAAAATATGCACGAGGGCCATGCGGAAAGCGTCCAGCCGTGCAGTGTGAAGCACGGAGGCACTGGTGGCCTGGTTTTCCCAGGCAGCCCTTGTGTAGACACCTCGTGTGCTGGCAGATAAAATGCAGAACTCCAAACAGTGAGACTGGCATCAGTTTTTATGAAATGTATGCTGTTCTCCGAAGCAGTGGGTGCGTTAGGGCAGCTCTCCAGCTGATCTTTAACTAAGTGAATCACAAGGGTGACAAATGCATTTTGGCTGCTTCTCCTTGTACTTTGCTAAAGAAAATGTGTCTTTGGGACTTGTGAAACTGTTAAATATGTTTCTAATGTATACATGTTTCTTATATACATATTTATTTTTATATTATGTATAATACACATTTCTACTAAAATTTTGTGTTTCCCTTTAAGAGTCTCTGATTCCAGTGTTCACGTCAGTGCGCTCCCTTGCCGTCTGTGTGGTTTAGAGTTGTATTTTCCTTCCGTGTGGCGTCATTTTGTTTCATTGAACAAATATCACTGATTTCATGTTCACAAAACTCTGTTCTCTTAACCTTAATGTTGAGTATGTTTATCCATACAAAATTAGGTCCATCTTTGTCCTGTTGAGGTCAGAGATGATGTCTGATTGTCTGCCCTGTCCCCAGCGCAGTGCCCCGCGTGTGGCCCGTACTTAAGTGTGAGAACTGGTTAGACAAGCATCTGTGCTCCCGGTAGATGTAGGGGAGGAACTTTCACCTCTGAGTTCGTTTTCCTCCGTTAGTCCTGACTAGTGTGTTTCCACCAGGGGCGTCCAACCTTGTGGCTTCCCTGGGCCACACATGCAATCCATTCACACTCACGACAGCTGATGAGCTAAAAGAAATTTCATGTGTAATTTTCATCATGTTTTAAGAAAGTGCATGGACTTGTGTTGGGTCACATTCAGAGCCCCTGGGGAGTTTGGACACGCTCGGTTACTCTCTGCCTTTCCTTGTGTTCTGTCTCCTTGCGTAGAATGCACACTTCATGACGACGGAGATGCCCCGCTCCCCTGACTCCCCCACCTACAGCAGCACCTGTTACACCTCCTTCATGTTGTTATGAACATCAAATCAAGGAGCACGTTGGTTTTCAGTAACTCCAAAGCAGATTGCTAAAGGAAAGGCAGTTCTCTCCTCCCAAGATTTTAAGATGGGACTAAGCATTCTGAGTATTGCCTATAAGAATATTCCAGATTCACTCCCTTTCTTCCCATCAGTGTGCTTTTTCTGAATGGAGAGGTGAGCACTTGGAGCCCCTCAGACTCCGAGGAAACCATCTGCCTTTGGCGTGGTCACTGAGGGTCTAGGGAAGTCTCCTCACATCCACTTTTCTCATTGCTGCCTTCTCTGACTAGAGAAAAAGAACTCCAGATCTTAGAGCATCCCCGATAGGTCTGCCTTTACTTGCACGAGGACGTAACTTTAGTCCTTAGGCTGCCATCCTGATGGTGCTTTTTCTAAGTCTTTAGAAACCTGTGGCTATTTTCAAGTTGCTGTTGCTGCACTGTCATGCTGAAGCTTAGGTCTGTGGCCTTCCCAGGTGAGTCAGGTGATCGGTGTTAACGTCTCTTTCCGGAGACGCTGCTTTTACGTGTGCGCGTTTGCTGTTCTCACCTTTTCTGCAACTGTTTCCATGGAGTCATGGTTCAGCGCTGTGGACACTCATGACGACTTGTCATCTGGTAGGACCTTACATCACGTGCATTTTGCCATTATGGGAGTGGGTCGATGTGCTGTAGTCCCCAAGGTAACTGATCTTAGGTGAAAAAAATGTGAAAATGCTTTGTTGTATTAGTTTGCTTTTCTGAAAAATTCAATCGTATCTCCTAAGACTTGTATCAGAACTTTTAAAATGGTAAACACACGGCCAAGGGGAGGGCGGGCGTAGCTGAGAATGTGCGAGGGTCGGCCGTTAACGAACACACAGTCCGCCGCGCTCCGCTGTGAGCTCAGGGAAAGTACGTTTCTGGGTTTTGATGCCGGAAGCTGTTCGACCTAGAAGGGCTGCTCACCTCTGCGTTGGTTATGCAAAGGTCACTGAGTGAACAGTTCGTTTGTTTTTTGTTTTCTCTCCAAATAGAGTGCTTTCCATCTAACTTGTACAATGCCCGTGTTATAATGTGTAGAGTATGTATCATCTCCTGCTGGGTGCAGTCCTTTCCAGTAGATACCATTGTCACCCCCATCTCACAGACATCAGCACAGCTTATAAACGTGTACACAGGTCATTGTGATGGCACATGACAAAATTGAGGCACTTAACCTCACTCATAAACACTCGCAGAGCTCCTGCTGTGTGAGCAGCCTTGCCACTCACACGGAGGACAAAGGGGACGCCCTCTCAGTGCCTGGGACAAGAAAGGGACCTGCTAAGAGTCCCTCTGTCACAGACAGGACTCCCACAAGTGGTGATGGCCATGGGACAGGGCAGGACAGGGGAAGGGGATTAGCCAGTGAGGACATGTGGGGACGAGCCTAGTGCCCTCTGTGCCTTTGCAAGAAGCTAGTCCCACCCTGGGAGGAAGGAAGGATGTGACCCTGACCTGCCCAGGCAGCACAAAGACCCTGCAACGACAACAGGAGACCGAGATGTGGAGAGAACCACGTCGCATCTTGTCCTCGGTGTCCCGCGGGCTCCCACAGTCCTCAATTCTAACCGGCCTTCTGGATGTACTGAGTGGAACGGAGTGCTGTGAATGCAGGCACGGCATGAAGTGTAACTAGTGGGGTGGTCTTGGGAAAGTCACCATCCTTCTCCGAGTCTGCGGTCCCCCGTCTCTGAAACAGGGCAGCTGCCGCATGCACCCAGTGTGAATGCTGAACAGAAAGCTGATGTGGGCCCTGTTGTTCCCTGTCTGTTGTCAGCCCCTCGCGAACGAGTGGGATACAGAATGAGAAGGGGCCTGGGTGGATTCCAGGGCTGTGCGGTGCGAAGAAGCAGGCAGAGCCTCCGGAGGAAGGGATGCAGCGCGGACGGGGCGTAGGGCTGAGTGGCGGGAGGACACGTTCTTAAGACGCTGTGGTGCCTGGTTAGGAAATGCGATTGGCGAAGGGGCTTGCTGACACGCTTTGGCTCCTTGGCATACACATACCTGTGGCATCTCTGATACAGATGGCTGTGAAACTTTGAGTTACATTTTTAAATGTCAGATGAGTATTTCTTTTCGTTGCAAAAACATGTGGTGGCATGAACTATTAGGTGTCCCAGTTTTATTCAGGCTGCATGAGGGATGAACTATTTATAAAGCTGCATCCAGGAAAATGTGTATTAAATATACCCAGATGGTACCATTTTAACAGCTGGAAGCACAATTATAATGGTTTTTCATTGACAATCTATTCCAATAAACATAACCATACACACACACACACACACACACACACACACACACACACACTGGCTTTTGCAGTACTTTTGAAGTAGAGATACGACATATTAATACTAGTTTCACAACATAGAGACATTATTATTGCTGAGGGAATTCAGCAAGGAAGATACTGCTTTCAGCCAGGTAAAGGGATGTAGATAAAAGATCTTTTCTGGATTATTTGAATCAGGGATTTCGTGTGATAAACTACATTCCTTATATCGCACTCTAAAAGAAATCAACATGTACTTTACGATGTCTTTATTACAGGTGTAAATAGAGCAGTATGCCAGTATATCAGCATTTAATCTAGTCAGATTCATCTACCCACACTTAAAATGACAGGGAAAGATGGGAGAAAAAACAATCTAAATAGCATGAGCAGTTTATCACACCTTTGCACCCGGAGTGCTCACCTGAGTGACCTTGAGATAAGAGATGTGAATTAACTGATCACTCAGCAGATCTCATTTCATTTCATTCACGAGTGACTAGAGGTAGCATTGCAGGGCTGGGCCTGAGCCTTATGGTTAGAGGCACAGTGTTGCAAAAGAATGTTTTGTAAATGGTAACAGAGGGCTTTGGCTGCAGATCGATATGCAGTGGCATCATCACGACCAAACTTAGTTTTTATTACTATTTTTTTAATTTCCTCGTTCATTTGCTCTGTAATTCTGAGAGGGGCAGCTTAGCTTCCCTTAAGAGAGCCGCCATAGTTCCAAGGTCCCATGGACACTCCCAGCCTGTCTCTCCTCACGTGTCGGCCAGGATTGTGTCCCGTGTTCAAACTGGCCCCTGGCTGGGGAAGTGGTACGGTGGCGGTTTGCGTGGCTCAGCCGTCATTCAGCTGCAGACTTGGGCTGCCCACGGCTGTCCCAGGATCCCACTGGGCTCTGACAGGAGAGGGGAGGGAGCGACCAGTGGGTGGGCAACTAGGTGCTGCTACCTGTTCTTCCATGATTATGTTGTAAAGCACTGTTTCCAGTTCACACTTTGACAACCATGGACTTCACAAGGTGGCATACACACAAGGCCATGCGCATTGTAGTTTATGGGCGCTCAGCATTTGGAAGATAATTTTCACTCATTGTTGCCTTGGGAGTGGTGTTACTAAATACCCTACACATAGGATAAGATGCAAGTGAGCTATCAGTATTTGCCCTGGTGTCGCATTGTCTCACTGAGTGTCATCAACACTCCTTTCAATGGTGAATAGAGAACCTGCTTTGCTGTCATAAAAAGTTGATCAACTTAAATATTTGTTTTGTTTTTAAAATAAAACCAATGTAGAATAACTCTGCTATGCAGTAGCTAAACCTCACCAAATCTATCCAGGCATCAGAAACCTTGCCAAAAAAAAAAAAAAAAGGGAAGGAAAGAAACTGAAAAACTGAATGCCTTCTATGTGTTTCTCACCGTTGTGAGTAAAGAGAGAGACAGATGGGGGACCCGTCCTCAGGGTTTCATGTTCCGTTGTGAGAAGAGCACATAACCCAGCAAAGTCAACCAGAGAAGAAAGAAAAAGCAGTGAATGTGGGGGAGCTGGTGGGAGTCACTCCCACAGTGTGTGGCTGCTCGGGGCTCAGGGCGGTCCTTCCCAAGGTGACGGCATTTATGATCGGCTGTCTGAGCTCCGGGAAGAGCTGTTGCAAAGACCCTCAGGTGAGAGAAGATGAGCTTAAAACATGGGGAGCAGAGGGGAAGATGAGGGGCCAGGCCAGGTAGGGCTGTGCCTCAGACGTGACAAGGTTGACACTGGTTCCAAATGCAGCGGGGAAGCCAGAGTCCACCCTGAGAGGTGACGTGGTGCACACCGGACGAGGTGTGGGGCCAGTCCTTAAGGAGGCCATCCAAGGACCAGGAGGAGGCTGTTGTCCAGGCGACAGGTGCCCCTGTGTAAGGGCAAGGTGGCAGGAGCGGACCGGACAGACTCGGGACGTGTGGGGGTAGGACGCGAGGGGCGGTAAATGAGAGGAAGGGGGTAGCGT
>PVJL010003922.1:0-45828 GCA_004026885.1 Lyroderma lyra
ATAGCGGATTCTCATTAAATAATAGGTGTTCTTATTGGAGAACATCCTTTTGTCCTGTGGAGGTGATAGAGGGCAGTAAAAAGTAGTGGGCTGACCTCAGGTCAAGTAGGATGAGTCATATAGTGTCTGATTCTTCTATGCCCTTCCATGGTGTTGAACATATTACCTTGCAGCAAGTAGTCATCCAGGATTTAATTAACACTGAATTGCAAGGCGTTACTAAAGCTCTCCTTCCTAGTATCTGGCTTGTGGAGCAAGCAGGTATGTAGGTGATCTATTGGTGAGCATGGGCAGGCTATGAGCACCATAGGTAAGAGTGGTGGGAGAATAAGAGAAAAACATGGAAATAGATATGGAAGGACCTGGAGGGTATGTTTCCCAGTTAAAAAGTTTTCTTTTCCTCAGGGTTGTGTGTGTGTGTGTGTGTGTGTGTGTGTGTGTGTGTGGTCAAGCTCAGTATTAATTATTCCATCTATTATTCATATCATAGAAAATTATTTAAAACTGGAATTGTTTTGGGAGCAAGCTTAGAAGGATAAGCGGGAGGTCCAATATCCAGAAATCCAGACCCTCCCCCCACTACATCTCCCCACAATCATTCAGGGCATTTCTACCCAATTCAACTGATTGGCATCTGTTGACCACTTTCAGTGTTTCTGTTCAACTGTCACATGATAATGTAGGTGTATGTTTTTTTTTGTTTTTGTTTTTTTTTGCAAGTCATTATACATATTGGGTTTTTTGTTTTGTTTTTAATCACAGCACCTGCTACTTATATTTTGGTCAAAGAATGTGAGTATCTATATCTATTATATCAGTCCTTCACTAGCACCTAACTGAATTTTTACCATGTCTAATATTAGCCTTTTTTTTGTAATAAAAATAACTGGAAGCAGATTTTTACATCAGTGGTATTTTAGCCAAGTAATTACATCTTGATATTATGACCTGATGTGAATAAGCCAGTTATAAAGATTTCCCATCATCGAGAAAGGCAGTTGCCTCTGCCAGGTAGTTCTCAGTGATGCTATAAATATTGGTAACTCAGAAAAGCATGCTGTACTTAATCATTTAATTAGAGGAAAAGGCAAATTCTCAGGGGAGCATCAGTGTTAAGTACTAATGAACTTTGTATAAAAAGTATTTTTTGCTGTTAGAGATTTTCCATAGTAATCTAGTCACTTGAAAATTTAGTTCTTTAGTTTTTTGTTGTTTATTTTGTACCAATAACAGTTCATTGCTATAAAGGTTTTGCAATGCGAGGTTGGATAATTTCACGAACTCCTAGAGAAAGTGCGACACGCCTCACTGCTATGGTCACTTTCGAAGCACTCCCCTTGGGAAGCTATGGACCAATGCCAGCGCCTCGTCCACGCTTCAAAGCAGTCTTGGAGCTCTTTTTCCGGAATGGCCCTCAGAGCATTGTTGGACTCCAAATCTGATAATTAACTAGCCACCGTGCGCTTACGTTGGCAGCGCTGTACGAACAACCTGGCAAGCTGTCATAGCCGTGGCAAGCATTTTACAGTAGTTACTGTAACTCGTAACTACTTGGCAAGGTCATGACACCTTACCGAGTGTCGGCACAGAGCTGCCAGGATAAGCACACGGTGGCAAGTTCGCAAACTTAATTGTCAGATATTGGGCATGATGACAGCTCTGATGGCCATTCCAGAAAGAGTTCCAAAACTGCTTTGAAGGGGGGACTAGGCACTGGCATCAGTGCACAGCTTCCCCAGTACTTCAATGGTGCTTCAATGGTGACCACAGTGATATTCAGTGATGAGGGATGTAGCACTTCTTCTAGGATGAGTTTGCAAAATTAATTGTCCAACCTCACATATGACATTCATAATATGGGATCTCAATGTCCTTTTGGCATATTAGCATTCTACATATGTACATGATTTTGCAGATCAAGAGGTCTCTCTCTGATTATTCAAAATTGAACTGGCAGCCCCAGTTCTGGGAAACTAAGTTAATGTTTTTCTCTACATGCCTTTGAAAATATTCCTCATTTACTGACTTCCAAATACTGAGCAATTACTTATGAAGTATAGGTACACGTACATATAAATCATACATACAGTGTATGTGCATATATAAATCCCTTGTTAGGAACTCCTGGCTGAGCCAAGACATGCCTTCCAACCCAGTGCTGAGGTTGGAAGCTGACACTGCTTTCAAGTCTTAGTTATTCCTTCCACCTGATCATTACTCAAGGTGTCAGGGTACACTCTCTTAATTTTTTTTCACTGCGAGAAAGAATTGGCTCTCTATTTTAAATGCATAGATTCTCTTCTCTTTTGTTCAAGTCTGGTTTTTGCTAGGAACCAACAATAGATAAAACTCTTTTTTGAGGATGTCCACTGTTCTTAGTTTCACAGTGATGACCCCTGTGACAATGACTTACCGTGTTTGTGGTCTCGGAGCGCCTTGAGGGCATCCAAGGCTGCAGGTCTGGTTAGAGTCTCTGCAGATTTTGAGGTTGTAAAAGAAGCTCAGTTTATTAGTAGAGACTGGGTTTTTCTAGCATTCCATGCTTTGTAACATGGCAGTGTCCTTCATCAAAAGGAGAGGACTAAGGTTAAGGCAAGATATATCAATAGCTATAGCAATGGAGGATTCTAACCAGTGTCTAATACTAGACCCACCTTAAAACACACAAACTGATGAAATCTCAAGGCCCCAGTTCTCAGAGTGGTAGACATGGGTTCATGAAGACTTTGTTATGAGACCGTTCTTATAACTGGCTATGAGAATAATTCATTTAAAAAAGGTGTGTGTATTTAAACTTAAAAAAAATCAAATAGACATGGGCCATCATTCTCAAATTGTATTTTTTATTCCTAGTCAACAATCTCTTTTAAGTCACAGTAAGTGATAGTATCATTACTTAATATAATATCATAATTTCCAGTCTGATATGGTCTTAATGTTTGTGTCCCCCAACATCCATATGTTAAAAGTTCATCTAGGTGATGGTGTTTTATAAAATTCTGATAACTCAGTCTGGGATGGATATGACAAAATGAAGCATATCCAAATAAGCAGGGGAAATATGGTAAAGATTTTGAAATCTGTTAAGAAAACTAAGGCTGAAGGACCTATTATTTCTGATGAACATTATTCTGATAAACAGAGACCTGAATACTAAAATCCTCTCTGTACATCTGACTATATATCATGTGAAAAAGAAACTAGTGAGGCAAAGAAGGGCTTGCTAACAAATACCGTTGTCCAACAGTAGAATCAGCAGCTATATTGAGTTGTGAGAACTCCACCAGCAGAGGTAATCAAGCAGATTAGGCCACAGCTGATGAGAGTCAGATGTGTGCAGGGGTTGGCATGTTACCATAAAAGGCCTGGTTGATGTGTGTTGGGGGCAGGGGTGGTTAGATAGGCAGTTAATATGTGAAAAATATCTACTGTGTTACAGGCTACTTACCAGTCCTTTGGGTTGCTTGTTTCAATGAAGAACTTAAAAAAATTATTTTCTGGTAAAGTTGTTTAATTCCAACCACCATCACCACAACAATCAGCAAAATCTTCACATAACACTGATGCTCCAGAGGGCCATCTTCTACAGGGCCTTCAAAGACCAGAAAGAAAACTATGAGTGAAGACAGGCCAGTTTGCAAAGTGCAATGTCAGAAGTGTGTGTAGGGGATAATGGGCCCAGAGTGTGTCGTAAGGTGATTGTGGGCTCTACGGACAGCTCGCTTGGTTTTCCCTTGTGTGTTCTTGCCTTCCAGAAGCCAGTGTTCAGGATTCAGGTAGAAAAGCTCTACAGCCTTTGCAGCTTGCAGCCTGGAGCACTGAACGTGCTGAGCTTTGCTATGTGTGACTCTAACCAGGAGAGGGCAGCATCTGCCTAGAGATGGGCCAACCAGCCTGACTACCTGGAAACACCGTGGAACATGTTTAAGGAACCACTAGAGGGCGCTGAGCCCTCACCACTGCTTACTACCTAGTGACCTAGTTGCAAGGACCTCTTCATCGGGAGCAGTCCGCCTCGTCTCTACCCAACACCTACCCCTCTCACTGCCCCCCACACCTACAGCTATTCACAAAGAGGGTCCTGTGGCTGTCCACAGAGGTGGGACTGAGCCCTCAGTTCTCAAGGTTCAGAGGGACCTGTCATCTTGCTTTACTCTTTTACCCTTTGGGAAGTGTTGTACGTTAAATATTTCAGTGGCAGGATTTATTAGCGTCCAAGGTCAACCAGGGTACCAGAGGGACAGAGGTTGTAGGCAGTAGGAAACAACGGCAAGTCAAGAACGAGGACTAACTTTGTGCTGCTGCGTGCCTGGAGTTGTGACTGTGGAGGTAAATGTGCAACGAGATTTTAAACACATATATAGTAATTTAATTTTGTGAGAGTAGTAACTTTATGCACCCTTTACTTCAGGCAGCTGGTTCTCAGTGTGTCACTTCTTAGTCACTTCTCCATTGTCATACACTGCCTAGTGGCAGAAAAGAGATTCATTCCCAAATTTCTGATACCAAACAGTTGACTTTTCTGCAGCCCTTTGTCTGCTGCTCCCCCTACAACACAGAACATTCAATTCTCTGAAGAAGTACTCAGTTCTCTGAAAGGAATTTCGTATCACGTGTAATTGTTTCTTCTTTTCCAAATAGAATGCAATTGAATTAAAGACTTTTGCCAAATGCTAAATAGAAACTTATCTACCAAAGGCAAGTTCTAGTTAAGCAGAACGTAATGTGGAATTCTGGCTTACTGTGAATTCACAGGAGCATTGCATAATACATTTTCTGTAATGAAAATAGCACCTAAAAAGCCCCGTTACCACATACATTTTCAAACAAGGCTAAATTGCTGTGCTTATTCTCTAAAACATTAATATATTAATTAAAATCAACTGCATGTTCTCAGGTCAGGGCGAGATGTGAATGAACACTGACCCAGGAGTCTCATTCACACAGGCCGCTGGGGGCTGCGTCCTTATCTGCACAGTGAGCCCGTCCAGTAAATCAAGTGGAATTTCAGTGGCATTAATTAAAAAAGAGTTCTAAATAACAGATGCGATCATTTCCCTTTCCTCTACATTGGTCAGATCATTCCTAGTGGTGCTACATTCTTGTTGCCACGTTTTGGCAGGAGGAAAATTGTCAAGAGACGCTGGGTTGTCAGGTACGGCTCCAGGCCAGACAGCCCCAGCGCCCTCGGCTTTTTCATACACTGCAGGCTGAAGAGGAGATCCTTTCAGGAGAGCGAAGCAGCTGCATTCAAACATGCACATACGGGATGTTTGGGGAGCTCTGGGTGGTCAGATACAGGCCTATGAGCAGAAGGTAGACATGGAGGCCGGGGATCTCATGTAAGGAAATACACTGTCAAACATACTGCTGTCCCGCAGTGGAATAGGTGGCCTGGTGAGGGGCTCAGCACACTTGTGATGGACTGATGATATGTGTATATATAAGCAGGAAATCCCTTCTACACGTAGCATGTGCTAACCTACAGCTGGAAACGCCATAAAGACTAAGGCAGCCCCTGTCCCTGCCTTCAGTCTGATGGGGAAAACAGACATTACAGCCACGGGGTATGACGTGTACTATACAAGGGGAAGGAACAGGGTGTGTGGGAGCCCATCAGAGAAGCACCTCACCTGTCTCAGGGGAGTGGGAGAATTCCCAAGGAAGTGCAGTCTAATGTGAGACTTGAATAGTGAATAGGAGTTAAATAAAGGATAGAAGAAAGAGAATTTTTCTATGGAAATAATCAGTGTTCCTGAACACAAAGCTTCATGTGTCTTCCTATACGAACGTGACCTTTCCCCAATACCAAGTAAAATGTCTTACTGTGTGTCTCACCGATTGCTGCCAACAAAGCATCCTTTGTGTCTTAAAATCATGGCCATGTATTTGCTCACGCTTCTGCAGTTTGGATTGGGCTCAGCTGTGTGGTTCTTCTGGCTGGTCTGGGCATCTGTCGGGGGCTGCTGTCCCCTGTTAGCTCAACCGGGGTGGATGGTCTAGGTGGCTTCAGATTGGTGGCAGTTGGTGCTAGTATTCTCTGGGCGCCCTTTGTTTTTCTCCACGCGGCTTTGCATCCTCCAGTAGGAGAGACATAGCTTCTTTATATTATGGTCTCAGACCAGCATTTTAAGAGGACAAAGAAGGACATTTCAAGGCATCTCGGGGACTGGGTTGTAGAACTTGCATAGTGTCACTTCCACCACATTCTGTTGATCAAAGAAAATTTGAGATTAGAGAATGAGAAAAATAGACTGCCGGTTTTGATAGGAGGCACTGCAAAATACTTTGGCCATGTTTTTCAATCTACCACAAGCATGCTGAGAAAACCCAGTGTAGACTCACTTAAAGGTAACTCCAGAGAGAGGAAGTTTGAGCTGAGTATTGAAGGATGAATAAGATCTTAAGGAGGGCAGAAGCGGACACAGCATAGCAGAAAGAGTTTGGAGAGCATGGCTGAACAGAGTCCAGATTTGGTATCAAAGAAGCAGGGAAGCAATTGTGGGAAAAGACACAGCAGGAAAAGGACATCATCCCACCTAGCAGTGTCCCACAGTGCACTGGGTTGCCTGGGAAGTAATCAATAAATACTGATCCTATCTGGGGAAGCATGATATGATGGGTCTCATGTGATCAGTATGGGAGTTCAGCAAGAGAACATTTACATCAGGGGATTTAGACAATGGGTTTTGTTTTTGTATATCTGAAGTGTCATTTCACGTACCCCGCATGTAATAGCCTCGGGGTTATTTCACGCCTGTGGACTTGGTCAGAACCTTACTCACTGGTATTTGCTGTGTCCCCGGGTTTGATCATCTCTGTGAGTCTTGCTTCCTCATTTTGGTCATGTTACTTCACTGGGAGTGGAGGAGAGGTGGTGTTTTTTAGCTGGCTGCAAAACCACCTTCTGGCTTCATTGTGGACACGGAAACCAGTGAGGGCCATTATGAAAGCCCGTGGGTTTCGGCCCATGAGGGCAGAAGCCATCTAAGCCAATTCAGATCCCCTCTCCCAAACATTTATCTGCAGTCAGCAGGGAGAAGACATTTTCTTGCTGAACGACCTTTAAACGGAACACCAATCAATTTTTTGGCAAAGCCAGGATAGAGGTGACTTAGATCACCAAAGGTCATGTGATTAGCCAAATGATATAAGCCACTGGGAATGGATAGCAAACATTTCCTCACATTTTTGGTTGCTCTGTGGGCAGGAACAAAGCATGATTGAAAATTAAAGTGCAAACTTTCTCTTTTGAGTAAACCCATCTGTCATTGTGAGGCAGGCTGGCAACTATCTAGCCTTTATGTTCAAAAGTCTTTTGAAAGTCAAGTAGAGGCATGCTCTAGAAGCCATAGCAAGCGTAGCAAGTGTCTTCCGTTTCCTAAGTATACCCCTTTGTTCCTTTAAACCCAAAAGAGTATCTGTAGAAATACAAACCAAGGATCCAGCAATTCTTAATAGTTAGTAGTTGGGGGTTTATGTTGTTCAATCAACCTTAATGCTGGCAAAAAACTCTTCTTTGTTTTGCTTTGGGGAGAGGTAGAGTTTCTGAGAAGTGGTAGGAATAAAAACCTGTTGATTCAGTGCATTTTGTGTTAGATTAACTAGACTCTCTAAAGTGACATGCCCCTGCACCTCACGTTGCCTATATTTTGCTAAGATAGGAAGGATTCCCTCAGGGACAGACAGGCCTGGGGCTAATTATACTGTAGGGTGAATTCATCACTAAATCTTTTTTGCTAACAAAGACAAGTGACCTCATACGTTGTAAAAGGCCCTAAAAAATTAGGTGAGTGAATCTAACTTGCAGCCAACACATGAACCCAGAGTCAGCACGTGGCAGCCTGCCAGAGAGGCTCCTCCTTGGTGGTGTGCATACACAAAGATGAGAAATAGGCAACATCTTCGGGCACACGGCTTAAGAGAGCCTTCACATACCTAGTCTTTGCCCCAGTCATCCAGCAGGAGGCATTGTGACTACCCTCATGTGCAAACGAGGAAATTGTAGTTCAGTCACTTCAGAATCAAAGAATCAAAAGTGCTTGGGTTTTGCAGACACACACCTCTTAGCTCCCATTCCGTCCCCACTACTCATTGGCTACAGGCATGCCATTTCGCAGATTTTTAAATCTCTTTGAGACTCAGTCTCCTCATGTTTATAGTCTATGATGATAAGACCTACCTTGCAGGCTTGTGACAATGGAGGAGAAGGCATTCACACTTACACATTCAAGACATTTGTGTTTAAACTCTAGCTCTGCTGTCTGCTGAAGGTCATATATTGAACAACTAGGTTAGCCTCTTGGTGTCACATTTTCTTATTTATAGAATGTGGACAATAGTAACAGCTTTATCCAGTGCTTTGTTTTGAAGCTTAAAGCTGATAATGGTAGGTAAAGCCAGCCAATAAGCACTTCGATGATGATGATGATGATGATAGTAGTGATTGATTCTCTTATCCCTCAAATGATTTGTCCAGGGCCACACAACATGTAAGGACCAGAGCCAGGGGCCAATCCCAGGAATTCTAACTTTACATTTTAGGCTTTTTTCTATTGTGAGACAAGAACACAAAATTAAGGGCAAGGATGGGAAACAATGGGCACTCCCAAGGGATGGGATTTCTGTGTCGGTAGAAAAGACTTGAACAACTTTCAAGAGACAATGGAACTGTGGGAGGGCTGGGCTAATGCCTTCCTTATGGCCAGGATGGGACAGCCCAGGCTTTGATAGGCAGGCTCCGAATGAGGTTATGTTGCAAGACCTGCATAGCTTCTCCAGTCTGTGCACAAAGTGTGCTGGTCAGAGGACTGAGTTATAGGTCTATTGAGTCTAGTGTGTGAACTTCAGCTCAAGTTTGAGAGACAGACCTCTGCCATGGTCACAAGGAATCCATATTCCTTTATCATTCCTCTTTGTCCCTGTAGCAGCTTCTCTGGGGGGAAGTATTTGGGGGTAGGCATTTATATTTGTAGTAAGAAGTGTCTTATCCTGTGTCATTCATTCATTCACTCACTTTCTGTGTGTAACTACTTGCCCGAAGTCGAACGTCCGGTGTATTAAGTTTCCATTTCCTTATCTGTAAAGCTGGTCATAAGAGTATACCTTAGGATTTTAATCACGATATAAGACAATGCAGGTAAAACATTTAGCTATTATTCATCAGTCACTGCCTTACTACTCATTGATAACTCTATGGAAAGCATGTTAGCGATATAGTAGCAGGAGAGGTATTTGGTCCCTTGGTTATTGTCTGAAGGTCTATGTCTGACTAGTGTGACCTAAGGAATGTCACTTTTTCACACTTTTATCTCATCTGTAAAATTAGGATATTTGAAAAGGTCAACATTTAAAGATTATTTTCCAAGAAACATTAGTCTCATAAGATTGTCCTCAGAATGAAAAAGAGTTCGGTGGACATACAAGTCTGGGAAAGTTTGTATCTTATACTCCTAAAATCCTCAGCGCATATTACCACAGTGAAGGCCCTGCAGTGAAGCACTCTCGAATAAAGAAACCTGTTTGATTGGGATTAGATGAGTTTCCCAATGTCATCTGACCGTGGGACCTCTTTCCCTCTGTAACAGCAGATCTCTTCCTATGGATTATTCTTCAGGGCATGCTGACCTAGGTGATCTCCTGAGAGCTGTTTCAACATGGAAAATATTTTCTTGCTACCAACACACCTACATTTGGTGTTTCTTTGGTTTCAGCATGAGGTACAACTGGGTATAGGGGCCACATCTCGTTGGTAGGGGCCAGCCACATCTGTCTATTCCAAACCACATGGCATAGGTAACTGAGGGATCTATACTTACACGGAGCCACATGGGTGAAACACCCACCCATCAGTGCGTGCACAAAGAAAATGATAATATGTACAATCTAAAAACGCATTTCACAACATTCTGATTGCTGCCAAAACTGTTTGGGTTTTTCTTTTTTTTCTTTTTTTTCACTGTTGCCTGAGTAGCTTTTTCTTTCAGAATTGTATCCCATTTTTCTCACTCAAATGGAAAGAAAACTTGGAACCGCAGGCCTTTCGTTGCCTTCTGAGGATCTGAGCCAAATCAGAGTGGTGGTCTGAAACCAGAGAGTTTGGATTCTAGTTCTGCCTGTGCTGTGAACTTGATCTTAATTTGGAGCAAGTCATCTGTCTAATCAAATCCTGCATTGCTCTGTCTAGAAGGTGAGGAAGTTGAGCTAGATTGGTCTCCGTGTTCTTGCCCAGCATGAGAAGTGGTTTCTTCTAGAAAATTGGCGTCTGAAGCCTGCTTTTGATCCAGTAGTCCCCACGTGTTGTCCCTGCAGCCTCCTGTAGTAGCCATCTGATCCCGGGTGGTTTGCATTAGCCTCTCTGCACCAGCAAGCAATAGCAGGGGATGGGAACAGCTCGAGCCCATCTGGCTCTTTTAAAGGGGGCTGCACGGCACACTTGACGTGCCACGCCCACACTGACGTCACCCTCATTCTCGGGGAAAATGCTCTCTCCATCTGTTGGGACAGCCTGTGTCCACTAGATCAGTGACCCAGATTGAAAGGATTTGGGTGTTTTTCTTTCTTTCTTTCTTTCTTTCTTTTTTTTTTTTTTTTTTTACATTATAACAAAAGAAATTTCATCAACACAAATCCTAATTTAAGTTATGGGAAGGATTTCACTTAAATCCACAAAAAGCAATGAGAACCAGACGGGGGCTTGCAAGGAGGGCCAGACACAATGGCTTAGATTAAGGCGCAAGGATCAGCTTCAATTTGGAGGTTAAAGATGGTTCTTTCTTTTGTGGCTCTGTCAGGCCCTTAACATCACTTAAGCGTAATTGATTCGGGGAACTCAATGCTGCGAATGTGTACATTGGCTTCTGTTTCTCGAAAATTGTGTTCAAACGAGCTCCAGTTCCCTCAACTACTGAGTGCAGAGATCCTCTCCCCAGAAAAAGCCTCAAGTGATGATTTTGAGGTTGTTGAGTGCACACCCCTCACTCAGCTCCACAGGCGGCCAGCTGGTTAGCACCTGCTTGGTCGCTCAGTAACTTCCTGGCATGGGATGCTTTCTGTGTACTTGCAGGTAGGAGGCCATCAAAGGCCCCGCTGTGTCTCGGTGCAGGGGATGGGAGGCGCTCAGCACCCGTGGCCACTCTGTGATGCTGGGTCAAGTACCGAACCCCTCTGGGTCCTGCTCAGCTTTCTCTCCTGCACAATGGGTGGCTCCACTGGGCCACCTCTTCCCACTTCCCCAGTTCGCTGTGTAATACCTGTGGAACATCTTGACTTGGTCTTACTCTGCCTTGTTCTCAGTGTCTTTGGGACTTGGCAAGGACTGTCCCCTCTTCTGGCAACGACCTCCCTCTTTTGCTTGGTGAATGTGTATTCATTCTTCCAGACTCAAATCGCATCTTTTCTCCCCAGGCAGCTATGTCTCGACGTTCTAGGCTAGATTTCCCTGCCCTGTGCTCCTCTCTGCCACCCTGTATTTACATTTGTCATAGCACTTCAGTCCCCACCCTCAAGATGATCACAGGTTTGTGACAGATGTGTCATACTCTTCTACAATTGTACGATTCCAGCATCCCATTCCTCTTAAGGTGGTCAGTGCTGTCCTAGGCATATCACAGATGGTGAATGAAAGTGAAGAATATGTCTTAGTTTTACACACCTGTGGTGAGAAAGGTCCCTCTTCCAGTGAGATGACTGAAGGGAAATAAAATTCTTGATGACAGCCTCCTACGAGCCAGGACACTGTATGTCTACCTCATTTTACTTCTTCCAAGTCTGATGATGTATATGGTAGCCATGCAATTTGAAAGAGAAAGTCACTGAGTCTCGGAGAGTTTTAGTAGCTTACGCTCCTGGGTTGGATCTTGTAGGAGGCAGATGCTGAGATGGCTCACCATGTGTGAGCAGAAGCCAGAGCAGAAGCCAGAGCAAAGATTACCCATTAGAGATGTGCTGCACTGAGGAGAAGGGGTCATCTCCCAGTATCCCCTCTGGAGGTAGGTAACGAGGGTGCTGCAGCTGGAAGTTCTCAGCTAACCGTCTTCCTTCCCATGTCGAATCTAGGTGTCCCAGCGAAGCCATGATTAGAAAGTAGGTCAGTCTGACTTTAAGGCCCCCCCCCTTTTTTTTTTATTATGCTACACTTCTCAAACTTAAGGGGCCACCTATTCCATCTCCCGAAATAAAGTTTTAAAGATCACATGAATGACCAAAATCAGTACAATAACCAACATAACTATGACACTTAGACTTGCAGTTTCTATGAAAAACAAGATACAAGGTGACCTTCTCATTTACAATCTTGCTTCCATTACTCTATTTCCTCTCTCTTGAAACTGTCTTGGCAGAACCTACAAGGATCATATAATATACTGAATGATTAAATGTTATTAAAAGCCCAGATGATTGAACCTACTGATTAAGCATCTGTATGAACATCCAAATCATTTAACAGGGCTCTGATGGTCGCCAAGTGTTGTAACCCTGGATAGCAAAGGCAAGGGGTTTATGCAAGCTGGAATGCTTCTGATGCTCCCTCTACCAGAGCTTGGTCTGAGCCAAATCTTGATTAACCATGACCTCATCTTCATTATAGGCATCCTGGGACTACGACCTTCCCACCACCTCCAATTGTGGTCACTTGAGGGGACATCAGAGCAGGATAGCATGGCATCTATTACAGTATGAACTCTCTGGAGTACTCAGAAAACTACAAATCAATTCAGAGTCTCTTCTTTCAATCCAGTGCCTTAAATTAGCTGCAAAATAGGATGTTAAGCTGAGAGATTAAGATGAACTCAAGCTTTCCCTCAGATGATTCTGTTGTTCAATTTGGTAAAGCCAGATCTACAAATGGTAGTAAGGGTAAAGTCTCAATCACTCTACTTCTCAGACCCCAACCTAGAGTTAATATTGCTGGGGTTGGAGCTCAGAATCATTACTTTATTACTGATCTGTGTGACTTTATATCAAGAGAATGAGCAGACTGGTGGCAGGCACTGGAATCTTGAACCCCGTCCAAGTCAATCCTGATCTTACAAGTCCTAGTCCCAAGGTCACCAGTGCTTTAGTGGGAGGAACGAGCCTAACACCCAGTCTAGTAGTCCATCAAAATTATAAGGAGTCGTACAGCTCTTCAAATCCACATGGCAGTGGCTGGCTCACCTGGTGGTGAACGTCCCATCCCTAGAACTGTTCAAGCAGAGTCAGGAAGGTCATCTGTCAAGGAGGTTATGGATAAGAGTCTTGAAGAGGGAAGGAGGTATGAATCCATAAATTCTCTTGTAACTGTTAAGGTCAGCTTCTAATAAAAGTAGACAAAGACAATCCAGAAGAAAAAACTTCACTATAATTTATGCCTAATATCATTTCTACCAACACATTTTTTTCAAATCATGATCTAGTGCCTAGGCATTTACTTTCTAACTCGCAAGTCCAATGCCATCATTTCATTGTTAAAATAAACAAAAATCCCCTTTTATAATTCTGTGGTCCACCTTGACTATAAAACCTTTCCAATTGGGTCTCCCTCTTACCCCATCTCTTACCATTCCCCTTTCTTATCTCAGAGCATAACATCAACTTGGATGCCACCTGTATTAGCTCTCTATTGCAATGTACCATACTATCCCCAAAGACAGTGAGTGGCTCACAACAGTAAGGATTTATTATATCTCAGGAATTCAGGAGTTGTTACCTGTGTGGTTTTGGTTTGAAGTCTCATGAGCTGGCATAAATACTGGGAGGCAGAGATCTCTGGGGGCTTTCTTGGAGACTGGCTGTTGCACTTAAAACTCTGAACATGCTATTCCTCTGGCCTTGATTGCCCTGACCTCTTCTTCACCTAGTACTCCCCTGTCCATCCTTCTAGAATCATCTCAAAAGCCACCACCTTTCTGAAATCTCTGAATCCATTAAACAGACCTAATAACATTCTTTTCTGTTTTTCCATAGAACTTTGCACATACTTCTATGTTATCTCTTTTAAAAAGATGCATTTTATTGTAAAGTACAATTTTAGCTCTCCACCAAGAGACATTTAAAAGAAAGGGCCAGGAGGTATGTAAAAGAGCCATATCTATCTTATCTAGTGTTTCTAATATTGAATTAAATTTTGGCAAATAACAGGTACTTATGGAATATGTCAACGGATTCATATTACTTCTGTCAACTTATCATCTCCAACCTACTTTCAGAGGCCAAAATTAAGACTAATGAAGTAAAAGTGCAAACTAGCACCTAAGGTAAAGAAAGGCACCAAGTGATATTTTACATTTAAACCCTAAACCTACATGCAGTCTAACAGGAAACAACTTTCTATAAGGAAAAGTTGAGATAAATTCGAAATTACTACCGTTAAGAGAAGAAAACCCCAATAAGTCTAACAATAAAAATGAATTAAAAAAAAAAAAAAAGAGAAGAAAAAAGCCTTAACACTTACGTTGCCCAGATTTCTCCTTTTGGAAATGGGGGCGGGGGAGTGAGTCCTTATTTTAATAAGACATTTTTCATGACAGAAACTAGAAGGGATCATTAACTAACCTTGATAAAAAGAAGAGGATGAAATCAGTTGAGTAGATTTGGTTCTTACTCTTTTATCCCTTTCATAACTGAGCATCTCTAATCTCACCCCTGTAAGTCTCCCCGAGAGGAGAGGAACATAGAGTGAATTAACAGGGTGAATCATAAGGGCCAGCAGATGCGAACTCTGAAGCATTAAGATGAGGAAGTGTGGTGCCAGGCGCAGGTGGAGACGAGCCCTTTAAAAGGGAGAACATTGGGGGGCCCCTCTGAGCTGCAGCGTTCTCTGTTCTTGATGCGGAATGCTGACTTCCAGAATGGGGTGGGTTTTCTCTGGAGAAGGAAAAAGAAATACAATGGCCAAGACTTGCTAAGCAAGTATTGGGGACCAGCATTTCCACAATAAAACTGACTTTCTTTGAGGCGTTGGGAATCGAGGGAAGTGCAAAGGGGTCAGAGAGAGAACACTGACTTTTTCAAATCCATCTTGAATTTAAGCTGTTGCCCACCCCCCTCTTTGGGGAGATCAGGGTCCATTTATGCCCCTGTCTCATTTCTCTCTGACCTTTACCATCCAAAAGGGGTACAAGAAGCTTCTCACTGTCAAGTTAGGCCACTATCCCTGAGGAAGAGGAAAATCAGGTATCTGTGAAACCAGAGAACTCTAGTTCCAGACCCACTAATAAGGTGTAGGCAGGGCATTGGCCACTAGCATCGTAGCAACAGTTTCCTACATCCAAAAGCATTCTGATTTGAATTTTCCAGGACCAAGCTCCATGAGGACCACTTTCCCTCGTACTCACCGTGTCCCATGTCACTGTAGCAACTAGTACTCAGCACAAATGTTTTCAATTTTGTTTGTTGAACCCACCTGGGGCAGATAAATTTCCTTAGCGATTGTACTTTCAGGCCACTTACACAACAGGCTGAAGTCATTCTTAGCTTTTCAGTGAGAATAGAAAACCTTCATAAAATTGTGAAATATTCAAGGCTTGGAAGAGCCCTTAAATGACTCATCTACAGTGTTGTTGGAATTGGACCAATGGTTCTCGATCCTGCTGAGTAAGAGTGACTTGGGCAACTTGGAGCTTTATTTCTAATCAGCAGAATTAGAATCTCTGGAGCTGAAGCATGGGCATAATTTTTTTTTTATATTCTCTTCAAATTATTATAACATACATTCAGGGTTGAGAATCACAAGACCTCACAATTTCCTGGGCTCAAGGAGGGTATGAGAATAAATCAAATTCATCCAGAGGGTTAATACAGAGCAAAGTTTAAACCCCAGGTTTTCTGGCTTTTAATTTGGTCTTATTTTAAAGGCACTGTAGTAATGTAGTTAGTAATTAATGCACTTAGCAATGTCTACTTAATCAATTCAGGGACTAGAGACAGTAAATATTAAGATCTATTTCTTTAAGTAATAAATGACAGGCATCCAAGAATCTCAGTCACCAGGAAGAGTACTGGGCTCCATTACTTGGAGAGAATTGGGCTGAGTACGTTATTTCTGAGAGGCAGCAGAGTGCCTAGGAAACCCATGGGCCTGCAAGTCTGGCAAAGCTGACCTTAGTTTACCTTAGATTAGTCATGCAACGTAGGTTGAATACGTTCAGTCTAGGGCCGGGGTCCTCTATCTGGGCTGCATAACAGAATCACCTCTAAGCTTAAAGTAGCTCTGACTCTTCTCTCACATATTTTCATTTAGGAAATCTACGGTGGCTCAGGAATATGTGTGTTAGAAGATCCTTAAGTGATCTTGCTTCTCATCCCCAGCTGAAAAGCCCTGAACTAGTGATCTCCAGAGAACGTGGTTTAGTTTTCCCAGTTCTGATACTCTGTGATCTGAAGATTTTTATGGCTATGGTTTATACCACACTGCTTAGTTGTTTGGTTGTTTTTTAAATAGCTTTATTGGGACATAGCTTGCATAGTGAAAAGCTATCCTGTGTGCATGTGTTAGAAGAATTAATTTGTTAAAATGTTCATACTACTCAGTGATCTATAGATTTAAGGCAATCCTTATCAAAATTCTAATACCATTTTAGAATACGTAAATAGAAAAGACAACCCTAAATTCATAATGGAACCACAAAAGACCCCACAGACAAACCAATCTGAGAAAAAATAACAAACCTAGTGTTATTACACTTTGATTTCAAATTGTATATTACAAAGCTGTAGTCATCTCCATTGACCCGTGTTCAAGTTTGCTGATTCATCCCTTTGCCTTCTCAAATCTGCAACTTAGCCCCTCTTAGAAAATTGCTTTTCTTTCAGTTACTGGACTTTTTAAACTCCAGAAGTTTTATTTTCTTTTTTTATAATTTCAGTCTCATTATTCACAGTCTCTATTTGGGATACCATTTTCATATTTTATCATCACTCTTATAACTTCAGTTTATTTGACATGATTTTCTTTCATTTTAAAAATATTTGAAATAGCTGATCGAAAGCCTTTGTTTACTAAGTCTGATCTCTCTGGGTTTCCTCATGGAAAGATAAGGAATGGACAAGAAACTTACCCCTTTGTGCTTGGCTTCTCCACATTTGACTCCCCTTAGCAAGGTGTTGACTCTCCAGATCTTTAGAGAGATGTTTTTCACATCTTGTCCGAAGTTTGTCTGCTTAAAAGTTGGTCATCCTATAAATGGAAGCCACAGGGCAATTTGAAACAAATCTTATTGTTGGCTTGTTTTTTAAAAATCAGCTCCTCTCTTTGCTAAGTGGAAAGATTTTATAACCTGAAACAGACCTGTATTCTAAGCTCTCTAATGCCATGTTTTACTGTGTGATGTTAAGTGAGTTATTTACCTTTATCAAACCTCCGTTTCCTTGTCCTTAAAAAGGAGGAAATGATAATAAAGGATTTGATGTGAGAATTAAATGAGAGCCTGCCGATAAGGCGCCCAGGACAAAATCTGGCATGTGGTCAGGGCTTTGTGAAGGTCAGCGCACTTTTCTTTGTGTAGCTGTAAAGGCTTTGGTAGGATTTGAACTAGCTGGTGATTATTCGGCTACCGCATTTGAAGGTAGTAAAATCTGAATTATCTGGGTTGATAAGATTATGTAGATCACTGCTAAATCTCTCTGCCACTTTGTGGTGGGGAGACTGAGACACCTAACTCCCAGATGCAATCTTGCAAAACGCAATCTTTACAGAGCAACTCTGAAAGACTCTTTGTGCTGGCAAACAATGCCCAGAGTGTGCCTTCCAGATAGACAATACGGTAAAGCAGCACATTAATCTGCCCAAATCCTATTTCACGTCTTCCGGGCCTTGCAGAGGGGAGATGGGTGGAAACAATTGATCCACTGAAAATCGCAGGCTGACCTCCAAGTCAGATCTCTACCTGGGTGAGTAAATTTGGATGGAGGACAAGTGTGTGGGCCCCAGCCAAAGGTGGTTTCCTGTTCCCCGACTGAGGCTGGCTGCAGTTTAGTTGTGAACTCTGCTAGTGAGACTGCCACTGGGAAAGATGTTAAAAGTGCCCACCCAGTCAGGATTTAATTAATAGTCACACAGGAAGCAACTTCCTCCCACTTTGGGGAAAGGAGAAGTTTGGCAGCTGGCCGCTCCCAGGCTGCCAGCTCTCAGCCCTTGGAGGACCTCCGCCACGTACCTGTGCCAGGAGGCTGGCAGCAGAGGGGCAGATCCAGCGCCGTGAGAAATCTTGGCCACGAATAAATTTGCTTCTCCATTTTTTTTTTTCTGAAAAGCTTCAAAATCATAAAACCCTTCTTTTACGCTTCAGATCTTCTTCGCTGTTGCCAGAGCATCTGTGGCCTTCTTTACCATCCTGTCTTTTGCTTGACTGGCATTTTTGTAGTTACAAATTGCTGAGTATGACAATGTGCCAGGCATTCCTGCTCAGTGCACAATACCTATTGAACATTCAAACAGTTCTCGTTACCATAGTTACTCCTGACTAGATCAACCACTAATAAATGAATGACACATTGGTTAGGGTCTGCCCAGGGTTGAGATGGGACATTAATTTTCAGGCACTCGTCGTTTTCCATGCTTGTGGGCTAAGTGGGTGCTGGCAGCAAGAGCATGGCCTTGGAAAAAGACATGCAGGTGCTGGCCTTGGGAGTCAAATCGCACTGCTGACTAGTGTGCAGGAAAACGAGGAAGGGTTCCAATGACTGTGCAGCTTCTGCCACAACCATACACCTTCTCTGCTTAGTACCTCTAATTGTAATTTCTTGTTTGTCTGTGAGAGATCTTGGTTAATGGCTGTCCTTCTCCATGAATCATAAGCCCAATGGGAGCAGAACCCTTATTTCTCCCCAGTTTTTTCATATCCACAAGTGGAACATACTTCGTTGAATGAATTCTTAAATGCCTGTTCCTAAATGAAGAAATTAAGGCTCAAGAAATGAGGTGACATTGTTGCCAACCAGGTGAGTCTTTGAGGTATGCATGGATGCAAATTTCTTGCTCTTAAGCAACAAGATAGTGTATCCATGAGTCCTAATGTCATCATATGAAATGTCTGTGAGCCGTGAATCATAAGCAAAATTCAGGGAGTTAACAATAGTTTCACATGTTGTTTTAAGATTCAGCCAACTACAGAAATTCAGATTAACATATAGGAAATCCACAGTAGATTCCTTGCACATGGCAGATGTGCATTAATGTTAATTATACCACCACCATCATCACATCATCATTGCCTCTCCCTGCTCTTCTCACACCTATTGCTAGTCTTCGGGAACTCTAGCATCTTATTAATTACATTGTTATTTGTGATTTTCAAAGTGAGTCCTAGGGAAAAAATACATAAAAATAAGGAAAACATTTAAATCTCCTCAGATGACTTTTAAAATACAGATTAAAAAAATCTGATTCATAGAATCCATAAGATATTAAAGAACACTGTGCCCAAATAACTTCCCCCAAATACATCCTTTTTTCTCTTTCAATGTGTGGGTTAGAAAAAAAGGGAGTAAGATCAAATTGGTTTTCCCTTCCCTTCATTCTTTCCAACCTTCACCTTGTCATATATCTCTTCCCTCTTAGGACAGAGGTGGCTGCAAATACAGATATAGCTGCTCTTGCCAAACTCTTAAAGAGTAGGTTGAATGAATAAGGTATAACATCCCCATTCTCCAAAATATTTTCTGCAAGCAGAGCTCAGAACTTTGATAGTGCTTCCCACCCTACTCTGATCCAGCTGAAATAGTCTCGCTCCTAACAGGTCCTTATCCTTCAATGACATCACGATTAAAATGAAGGACTTACTTCCAATCTGGTTTATTTCTTCATAAAGAAACTTAGGGGTTACCTCCCCACCCAAAATACTGTGGGTATGAGACCTGCCCATTCGGTGTCTCTGCCACTTCTACCAGTCTTGTTGTGAATTCTTCTTTATATCCTTAGTTCTAGGAATTCTCTTTATCTAGTCTTCAGGTGGTTCTCAATGATCGTTGCTCTATAATTTAGATGTAATTTTGATTTGGTTTTGAGAGGAGGTGAGCACAGAGTTTACCTACTCCACTGTCTTGACTGGAAGTCCAGACATGTTTATTTTAAATATCTGAAACCAGTCTTTTTAAAAGTCCTGTAAATGAATGAAATTAACCATTAAACAAGAAAAAAAAAAAAAGAGGTCCAGAACAGCACAAGCTATGAAATAATCTTGTTTGCAGTTTAGCTTGGCAAAAAAAGCATCATTCTAGCAGATCTTCCCTATATTATCAAAGACGTTTCTTTGTCTACTGTAGTACAAAAGCTAATGTTACCATTTTCAGTCAGTTGTGTCAGCCAGGGCATTTGTGGCAATTTGTAAGGAAGTGACAGTTGGCCCAATTCATAAAAATGATTAATTCACCTCTTGGCATTTAATGACTGGGCAGGAAATAGGAGAGGAGACTTCCTCCTGCCTGCACCCTGGATCTTAGGAGCATAACTGTTTTCATGTGCTGTGAGTTTCTACACACACACGCACGCACACACCCCAGGGAGCAATTTGCCAAGACTCTTTCTGATGGGGATTTCACAGTCATTTTTATTGCATGCCCTTTAAACACACACACACACACACACACACACACACACACACACACACATGCCCACGTGCGCATGCCCATACTACACTAGCTCTTGCATGTAGATGCCTGGCAGAAAAATGGTCAATTGTCCTCAATCCTGCTGACCCACTGACCACCAAACTCTGCTGTGGGCTACTGACATTCTTGGGAATGAGAAGAAACTGAGAGAAAGATGACTAGGGAACTGGTCCCTGCCCGCGAGTCTTCTCCAGACACATGATTTACTGCTGCAGGAATTGTCCAGGTGAAACACATATGCAGAGGATAAGACTAGGTCAAGGCCCCTTTATTACTAGCTGACCTTGGCCCAGACCACTGTAGCACTACACCAGAGGGCATGGTGCCAAGTGGACTGCTTTGCCTCCACAAGGCAGGCAGATCCAAGGCACTTCTTTATTTGTCTTAGACCAGAGGTTCCAAAACTAGCTGTTCCTTGAAAAACTTGAATGTCTTTTAAATGTAAATATATAGGCCCTACCCTGGGCATAATTAATTAAACTTCTAAAATGGGGCCTGGGAAGTTTGTGTAAAATATTCTTAGGTGATTGTGAGGTAGCTAATTATTTAGAAACGTTTGTCCTGAGCCTTGTTCTAGATCCAAGTTGCTTTCAAAGTGAGAGGGCCCTCTTTCCAAGACAGAGGAGAGACTCAGCCCCATAGTATATGCAATGACAGTGTGCAAGAACAGTCGAGCTGGATAGGCCCTTTGCCAAGAGGGGGCTGCCCCATCCTTCCTGTGCTCCAGTCACATAAAAGGAGAGAGAGGAGGCAGTTGGAGAAAAACATGTCTGTGTCTTGTCTTTACAGGAACAGCCCCTGGCCCTGGTTCACCTTCAAAGACCAGCTCTTCCAAGGGCTCTGATTAACTTATCACAGCGGAAATGCCACTTTTTGTACTGCACACCAGTTTTAGAGTTTGTTAGCCTTGGGGATTGAGGGTTAAAGAGAACCAGGTGCTCCCTTAGAGTAGTGTTTCCCAACGTGTGGTATGGGCATTGTGGTGCAGCACTAGGTAATGTCAGGTGATCTCCTAACCTGGGCAGGGCAGAGGCAGCCTGTGTGGGGAGGTGAAGGCAATGTAAGGAAGAAGAGGGATAGAAAGAAACAGAGGCTTAGGCAGAAATGGCCTATAGGATTTCCTTTTCCTAGATGTTGGTGCCTCTTTTTCAACCCAATGAGGATGCTGAAATGACTCCTTGAACCTCATTTGTCCATTAAATCAACCAACAATTATATAAAGTACTTTTTGTTATTGAATGATGTGATTATGAACTCGGCTGTGACCCTCACTAAACACAGTTCAGGAAAATACTCAGAAACGTGTTGCAAATATCTCATCGTGGTGTTGGAATAGGATGGGGCTGTGTGCATGGGTAAGGTAGTTCGCCTTACTTTGCAGAAGCTAACAAATAGCTGGGCACATTCAGAAAAATGTATTCTGGATATTGCTTGTGATGGCTTCTGTGTGGACAAAAATTTGTTGAACAGCAGTCACTTATATCATGATTCTCAATGTCTAATTCTATCAGCAAAGGTATGGATAAATGGATGTAATTTGCCCTTTCTATGTACAAATATAAATTGGGATTCAAGATAAAAACAATCTTATTGATAGAAAATTCTCTTTATCCTAAGCTTAAGTGATGCTAAACTGAATATTCCTAAGGAACTGTAAGTCTATTATGAGAATAAATTTACTTATTCTCATTGAGGAATTCTTCTTCAGTATGAGTTCTATAAATAATTATAGTGATTATTTTATTTTTAATTAAAATTAAAATTTTAAATATATAGTGGGCTTCTTTTTATAGCTACCTTCTATTTATGGCAAATAATATAGATTTGTCCATTAAAAGGAACTATAAAAAGTTTTTAAACATTATTTTCTTAGATCAAATCATTTTTATTTAAATAGATAAACTGAATATTTAGTAGAGGTGTTTTGTGTTTATAGGGAAACTCAAGATGATAGTAAATGAATGACAGCAGTTCCAGAATCACTTCTCCCCCTGGTCCTCCCTGAAAGAGGAGTATGCAATGACCCAGATTTTGGGGTGACTGATGAAAAGTGTGAAGATTCTGAGCATCAGTGGTGCCCAGAGGTGCTAGAGGACTTGATCTTTTGGGAAGATAAGGTAAGGCAGACAAAACATGAAATCTGTATCCAGCAGGTCCTCAAATAACATTATTTCATTCAACATCAATTTGTTATGATGTTGATGAGAGGCTGTAGGAACATAACTCTTGGGTATATCAATTAGCCTCTGGCAGAATTGGTTTCATCATATGTCATTTTACTTAATGTTGCAGAACCTATAGATGATATTAAGTAGGGACTTACTGTACATATTTTTAGTTTCTAAAATAAACCCATATAGAACATAAAAGTAAATGACCTTTTCTACATTGCGTTTAGCAATAATGGGTTCCATGCTATGAATTCCCTAAAGTATTTCTTACACAATACATGCTGTGGTGAGATCACCTTTTCTTTTAGTTAGCTGCGTGCAGAATCCATGCCAAGAGAACTGCTCCTCACTCTCCTGCTTGCATGCTCTCTATCCTAATGGACTTGACGTTGTAGGCTCTAGAGTCTCAGATTCTATTGCCCAGGAAACGCTATCATCCCAGAGAGAAGCAATTATGAGAGGATAAAAAAGTATCCTTCATTGAAAGCACAGACTAAGTGGGAATTTATTACCTCCTCTCCCCAATCCCCCATCTTAAATCATCCCAGCTCTGCCCATAATTCTTCATTGTTAACTCATCTATTACCAAGTGCTTTTCACATGCATAATAGAGTTCTAAGGGCTAAATGTCCTTTTTATGTCATCTCTCCTAGGGTAATGCAGCACAGTGCTAATAGTTAGCCTGTAAGTCCTATGGAGCTGGATTTGAGTCCTGACCCATCACTCAATGACTTTGTGCCCTTGGGCCAAACATATGATGTCTCTGAATCCAGAGTGGTCCTCTGCAATGGGAAGTGCTGTATCTTCCTAACTAGGCTGTTGTGGGGTTAAATGAGATCCTCATTTAATAATAATCCTGGTACACATTCACATTAAACATTAACATAAGCTTAGTGTTAGTAATATTTTATTATCAAACAGTAAAAGACACACCTTTCCTGTCACCTATTTTGACATCTATCTATTCCATTTTTCACTCTTAACTGTAATTTTTGTTATGTTTGCCATAAATTCATATAAAAATCCTTGCAGATATTTGAAAGTTATGTATGCATAAATGATCAACATATTATAAGAGGGCTGTCAAGAAAAAATTCAGCCATAAATGCCTCTTTTTCATGTTTCATGGCTGGATACTTTCTGGACAGCCTTTATTCTGTGTAATCACACATGCAGGGGAAAATACTGTGTGTTCAGATCAATTGGACTTAATTTGCCCAGACAATTTTTATTCTCCACTGGTATGATTCAAAATTTGGAAAACCTAAGTAAATTGCTTTTTAATTTATTGAGGTTTTTTTGTTTGTTTTGATTTTTTAAGAATGGGATGACCAGTTAGGGAAGGAAACTTATGATTACACAAGGATTTGGTCTAATAGTGTTCAACGAAAAGGAACATACATAAAATTTGTAATCATACCCCTGAGATCCTGAGCCTGGCACCATTATGCAATTCTTAGAAACTCATAGCTAGGGGATGGTGGAGTGCTAAATGCTGGTGAAATAAATTCACTGCAACTAACCTAGGGCAGGGCCCACCCTTTAGAATTATATTCTAGGTCTTTGATTTTGTTCCTTTGTTTCATTTTGAGATTGTTTCTTTTCAGATTGGTGTCATAGCTTTTGGCTTTATCTCCAATCACAGTCCATGGCCTTTCCCCTATGCTCTGATCTGAGGAAAACTAGCCAAGAGAATGTATACACAGTTTCTTGTGTTTTCTGGTTTCCTTTTCTTCATTCATGCTTTTAAAAAAAATTTTATTTTTCAATTACAGTTGACATACAATATTATATTAATGTCAGGTGTACAACAGTGATTAGACATTTATATAACTTATGATCATCCCCATAAGTACCCATTTGACACCATACATAGTTATCACATTATTGACTATATTCCTTATGCTGTACTTCACTTCCTCGTGACTGTTTTTATGACTGCCCATTTGTATTTCTTAATCCCTTCACCTTCCTCCTTACCCCCAGTCATCTGGCAACTGTCAATTTGTTCTGTGTATCTATGAGTTTGTTTCTGTTTTGTTTGCTCATTTCTTTTGTTTTTTTAGTCTCCACATGTAAGTGAAATCACATGGTATTTAACTTTCTCTGTCCAACTTATTTCACATAGCATAATACCCTCTAGGTCCATCCATGTTGTCCAAAAGGCAAGATTTCATTTTTTATGGCTAATATTCCTGTGTGTATGTGTATATATATTTAGTCTTCTTATCCATTTGTCTATCAATGGACACTTATATTTTTATATTTTGGTTATTGTAACTAATGCTACAGCAAACATAGGGGTGTATATATCTTTTCAAACTAGTATTTTGGGTTTCTTCCTATAACTATCCAGAAGTAGAATTACTGGGTCATAAGGTAATTTTTTGAGGAGCCTCCATGCTGTTTTCCATAGTGGGTGCACGAGGGTTCCCTTTTCTCTGCATGCTTGCCAACACGTTTGCTCATTTATTTATGATGGCCATTTTGACAGGTGTGAGGTGACATTGCACTGTGGTGTTAGTTTGCACTTCTCTGATGGTTAGTGACGTTGAACATCTTTTCATATGTCTATTGGTCATCTGTATGTCCTCTTTGAAGAATTGTCTGTCCAGGTTCTCTGCCCCATGTTTTAGACTTTTTTTAATGTTAGGTTGTATGAGGTCCGTGTAGTTTGGATATTAACCCCTTAGTGATTTATCATTGGCAAACATCTTCTCCCATTCAGTAGGTTGTCTTTTCATTTTGTTGATAGTTTCCTTCACTGTGCAAAAACCTTTTAGTTGATGTAGTCCCATTTTTTTTTCTTTTGTTTCCCTTGCCAAAGGAGACATATAAAAAAAAATTGCAAAGAGCAATGTTTAAAGAGTTTACTGTCTAGATTTACTTCTAGAAGTTTTATGGTTTCAGGTCTTACATTTAAGTCTTTTTTAAAATCTATTTTAAGTTTGCTCTATATGGTATAAGAAAGTGGTCTTTGTTCTTTGCATATGTCTGTCCAGTTTTTCCAACATTATTTATTACCCCATTGTATATTCTTGCTTCCTTTGTGATAGACTAATTGATCATATAGGTGTGGGTTTATTTCTAGGTTCTTATTTTCTTTCTCCCTTCTTTTTCTTTACAAAATAACTTTCAAATATAAAGAAAGCCAAATACGTTTATGGTAGGTTTATCTAACTAAATTGAATGATTTCCATAAATAAATGTTCACATGACCACTAAAGTAGAAAAAAAAATAATTCAGTATTCCCATAAGATGGTAAGACATCTATTTCATCCTAGTATTTGATGGCTTCTGATTTTCTCAAACAGGAAAAATTATTAATTCATATCTTTCCTCCAAAACTGTTTTCCAATATTTCACTATTAAGTTACTGAGATTCTTAATCAACATTTATACAGTTAAATCACCTTGGAAACAGCTGACAGAAACCTCACTAACTTATTCAAGAACTTAACAAGTTTTAAAGATAAACAGAACACTTTATTATAAAACTTATAAAATAATTAAATATTACATATATTTTGACTTTTCTCTATAACTCATGGTTTTATTCAACACTTTTCCTCAGAATTAATACCACTCAGAGAAGCAAGTGAGAACACATAATAGGCTATTAATTAATAAATTAATTTTTCCATAAAATAATAAAATGATAATTATATAAAGTACAAATAACTTGCAGTTTTTCAGAGGGCAAGAGGGGTGGTGATGTGGAACTGTTTTCCTGATGATAAAATGATCACTATGCTAGGCCAGGACAAGTAGGTTGAGGGACTATTCTAATAATTTCTCTGGGACTCGAGAATGCATGATTTTAATTACAATGGGAACAAAGGCTGCTCTAAATTTAACAAACCACTGTGTAGCTGGTTGTGCTGAGCTGGCAAATCCCTGTTGAATTGAGACTTTTTAAAGCAGTAAAATTGGGTTACATTCATCAAAGAAATTGAGGAATAGAGTAGAATTATATAAATATGTCTTCTATAACCGCATCTCCAAAAATTACAGAAAGACACAGTCTTGTAAGTTACTTTGGTTTTGGCAAAATAGCGTGGTGTTTTTCCAATTGAGAACAATTTTAAGCTCGTTAGTGCCAACCAACAACTGGCTTTTGAAGGCTGAAAATATCATCTGAAAGACTGTAAAATACCCTTATTCACTAACGGGTTTTGGCATAGGATGACTTATTGATATTATCATAGCAGGAAGACAGATGGAGTTTTCTATTGCTACTATGACTTTTTTTGCCTTGTTCACTAAATCCTAGGGCTCATTTGAACATGTCAATTGGTGGGGGGAAAACCCACAAGTGGCCTTTAATTTTCCAAGCAGCTCTGATAATATGTAGGGAGCTTATGGTCTCCTCTCCTTCAACACGCTGCTATTTAACTCCTCCTGGATTTTGACCAGAAATGAACATCTTACCGATTTTGATTCCCAAAGTGCAGACTCAAGAATCCTGTCTACCTTTTCAGTTAGCACCAAAAATTACGAGGTTGATGTAATGTGCAGGGCATCAATATTTGCCTGTCGTATGAGCTTTTTTTTTTTTTTTTTTTTTGATCAGTGTGACTTTCTATTAAACGGAGATCTTAAATAGTCCATGTTGCCCTGTTCTCAGAATATTCCTTGGAACAGTTTTCAAGTTGTGAATTTTTGTCTTGGAGACTTTCCGTAAGGAGAATATACCTTAAACAAAATAATAAAAACAGCACACACACTAGATAAACATAACGTGGCGCTTGCCCGTCCAGCAGCAAGCACAACTGTGCGCACCATTTGGCTTCTCGGGTGACTCCTGGTTTGGAGTGTCTGCAGTTTCAACCTGTGAGCTCCAAGTCAATGTTCCATCCATACTTGACTCCTCCAACTCTTAGTCTGTGGCTGGAAGTCATATAGGACCTTTTTCCAAATAGATGTCTCTGCCATGGAACCCTTTCAGATCCAAAGGAGGCTCTGTCCCAAAGTTGACGTATCTCAGTGTGTTTCATCACTTCTTTTGTGTAACAGTGCAAATCAACATTTTGTCTTTAGGTTTGTTACTTTACAAGTCAGATCTGTTGTCGCTTCCCATGTTCAAGTGCTTCAGAGTACCACGTGCTTTGGGGAACGGCACGAGAAGCCTGGTGTGTCTCCAACGCTGCAAACTCCTTGTGAGCTGCTGCAGGCTGTGGCTTCAGCGCGAAAGGTGGCCGGTGTCTCCCGAGGTTGGAAGGTAAGCCCTGGCCCTCCAGTGCTGAGGTGGCATCAGCTCTTCCTCGTGCATGACCGGCAGCACTGTTTGCCGTAGAACTTGTGGTTGCAGACACCGTGCTGAGGAACTAGGTGACACCAACTGAAGAAGTCCACACAGGATGGATCCTCTAAAATGAGAAACTATAGTTAGCATGTTAGGAAAAGGCTCAAGCTCTTAGAAGGTCTGTAGACACACTCATTTGTCCCTCTGGGCGGGCCTTTTCATCCACGAGGACTTCAGCCGGCGAGTGCGCAGAGCAGGATTGAGGCAGCAAAAGGGACTACGATCATTAGCAAAACTTAAGGAAAAAGGAAAAAAAGCCATCTCTTACCAGAGATGAATGTCTGTTCCTCCCCAAGGGAACAATCTAGAGCAACACATTCAGAAGCCCCTGAGGCTCTTGTGAAATGCTTGGTGATGATTCAGGGGGTCCAGGGTGAGGCCTGGAAGTCTATATTTCCAACAAGCATGCAGTGGGTGCTGCTGCTCCATACAGGTTCCTCTGGGGAGCAAAGAGCCTAGTATGTTGAGAGTTGGGCCACCTGGATGGGAGGCCCAGCTGCACAGGTTTAAATAAATCGCAGCCGATTCGCAACTAAGTGGGTTTAAATCAACACCAGTTCTGACTACTTCTGTTGTTTAAGGAGGATAACGGATTTGATCATCAATTAGAAGCAGAACACTGGACACCAGGGATTCTTACCCAGAAGGGCCTCACGAGATACAGACCGCACATGAAATTGTAGGTAAGATGTCCTTGATGTAAACATAAATATGCCCGTGTGATGAGTTAGGGCCCGTTTTACTAGATGGCCAAGGAATTTGGATGGTTCAAAAATATTTAGGGTCTTCCCCCCTCCTCTCTGGAAGCCTTAAATTGCCTTTACTTTCTTCTCACCCCAAACCACACGCCACCCACCCATGTTCCTTCCGAATTCACCCTTCAGGGGCTCTCCACTGCGCCTTCGGTCATGGCACGCAAAGCTCTCCTGCTGGTCCCCATTCATAGTCTTCAGAACTGTCCATAGTTCCTTCTTGAAACTTTGGTTCTTCTGCCTCAAATTCCCTTTTACACACATATCCCATCTCATAGTGGCCCTAGGAGCCTTTGAAAGCATAAGCCATGTCATGCCTCTGTCCCAAACCCTCCCAGCCCTCAGAGTGACAGGTAGTTCTTACAACGGCCAACAAGACCCCAGATCCCACAGCTTTGTAGATGTGGGTATGTGTGGCACCACCTGATTCCAGGGAGGAAATTCGAAATTGCAGATGGAGGAAATGGTCTGGGAGAACATGACTACTTGCTCAACATGTGTGTTTCTCCGCCCATAGCGTTCTGCTGAGGAAGGCTACAGGTTTGTAGAATACTAGCATTGCCTCCAAGGGGTATGGCTCTGAGCAACTGCTGTATTACTAGCTTTTGGGTCTTGTGCAAGCCTCGGATAAGATAGCAGAGAAAGAGGAAGAAAAAGGAATGCCCAGAGCCTGTAGCTAAGGCTCTGTAAAAAGTAGATAAAAAAAAAAACAAACAAAGAAACAGTAACACTGTAGATTGAGATGGGAAGCAATATGACAGGGGTGATGAAGTGAACACCACAAATTGGACAGTCTTGGAAAAGCTGTGATTGGATAAAAAGAAAACACAGCAGGTACATGATGAAAAATGATTCTTTAGCTGAAGGAAATCTGATTAGGCTGAAAAAATATTTCATAGCATTTGTCAGATTACTTTAAAATAAGTTGCACTAGTGAGGAATGGCACAGTTCATTGAGATAATTGAATTTCCCAGTAGTGCTCCCTGCCCTTCACTTGAACTGAGGAAACATTTCAGCTCTAGTCCGAGGATAATATATATTCACTGTAATTGACTGTAATTTATCTAGCTTCTCAGTTAAAATGTGAACTCCTTGAGGGCAATTTCTTGTTCACTCTTGGATTCCCACTCCCTGGCACACAGGGGTTACTTTTTCATTAGTGTGTTCAACTAAAATTTAGTTAGAAAAATGGACTTGTAAGATTGCCATTTCCCCCTTTCAAAGCAAAAAACTGACTAAAAAGCCTTATCACAGAATTAGGTTGAGTAGAAACTGCCTGGATTGGTGCTTTGTACACACCTCCCAGGAGCCCTGTTCACAGAGACTTTGGTGGGAATGGCACCCCCTAGAGGGGAGCAGTGTACAAGCTGCACGATCAAATATGGGTTTTTGAAAACTTCTCTGAAGACTCGTAAAATTGACTGGCACGTGGGGTCCTTTTTACCTCTCTTTTCAGGAGCTGGACAGAAGTTTGTATTACAGGCTCGTAGCACAGGGGGTTTCTGTCGGAGCAGACAGCTTGAGGAAGGCCGGCCCTGCTGAACACAGCGGACAGATCGTGTCTGAACCCCGCCTCCACAGGTCACCGTGCACTGCAGACGAGGGAAAGCAGGAAGGCGTCAGAAACATTCAGTGGGAATGTCAGCCATATCAATGAGAAGGAATCTCCAGACTTCGTGACATTACCAAGATGCTGCTTGGTAAAGTGAGTCATCCAGAGCCAGGTACACAGGCTCACAGTCCAGAGCCTCTTCTGACATGTGGGAGCCATTTGATCTGATTAGAAGGGTCTTAGGCTAATGCTATCTCACCTAGGAGGGTGCGTCTCCCAGTTAAGAGACTCGTAAAGAAGAGAGCTTCCAGAAATACAGAAGCTGCCATAGGAATGCAGAAACAAATACAGACACATCTAGGCAATTAATCACAGTATTTGAAGAAGTCCAAGTAATATCTGCAGATGCAACAATGGGGGGATAGTTCTAAGCTAGGACAGCTAAAGAAACAATACTCTGAGACAGCTTTAGAAGTACTCTCTGGGTGCCCAGCCAGATTTTGAGTTAGCATGGTGGATATGGTGCTTCCTAGAAGTCAGTGATTGTACGTTGAATTAGAATTTAAAAAAACCAGAACAAAACAGATAAGAACTGTTAATTTTCTTTTCACATGTATATTTAGAAAAAATGTATTTCATCACAAAAGAATACATAAGAAAATAGGGCAAGGGATGGCCCTTTAAATAGATCTTTTTGGTTTTGCTTGAAATTTTTACTAATTAACCTTCTCTTGTTACATTGCAGGCAGATGAAGACTTCATCTTGGACAAGCATCACTATATAGACTGGTATTTGGGATGAAACACATACGTTTGGATGGAAAGAATATGAGGTTTGGATTTAGCCTAAAATTCAAGTATAGCTGATTGGTTGTTATCAAAGCAGGAGTTGGCAGACCTGTTCTGTAAAGGGCAAGTTGGTGTATTCTAGGCTTTGTGGGCCAGGGCCATGTGGTCTTTCTTTACTCTTCATGCTACAAGGCAAGCAGCCATGGACAATAAGCAACTCGAGCATGGCTGTGTTCTAATCACACTTCACAAAAACGAGGCAGGGGAGCAGGTTGGGCATATTGGCAGTCGTTTGCCCATCTAAATAATCTTTAAAAACTCAAGTTCCAAATCTATTAAGTAATGATAAAAATTTAACCCTTTCCCCATCTGCACTGGTGGTGCTTGCAGCTGCAGTGTTTACCCCAAGATAACTTGTAGATTACAGTCCTAACCTGATGCCCAAAGCAACGTGCTGGGGAGCAAATTAAAATTTGTCATCAGTGCTCCTTTCCTCTGGCTTTTACATTTTGGCTAGACTCTTTGTTCTCAGTGAATTTCCATAGTTCCCCCATCATCCAGTGCTGTGTGGAGACCTCCTATTAGGCCTTTAGAGTTTCAAATCCAGGAATTAAATGAACGTGGCAGTGAGCCGCACCACTTTTTTTTTTTTTTAATTTGCGGGGGGGGGGGGGGTCCGGTATGTGGGTAGTTCCCCGGCCAGGAATTGAACCCAGGCCACAGTGCTGACAGCGCCGAAGCCCTACACTCTTTTTCTAAATGGGAAAAGGGTTAAAAAGAAATCCATAGCCTGAGGTATACAGCACCTAGTACAGTGCCTAGCCAATGAGAAATATAAAATCAAGCTATTTTCCTTTTCTCCACATTTTACTTCCTAGATCTGCCTGCCCCCACACACATAGTTGACCCTTGTGCAACACAGAGGTTAGGGGCACTGAACCCTGTTGAAAATTCATGTATAATTTTATTTATTTTTTGGGGGTGATTCTCTGGCTGGGAATTGAACCCAGGCTGCAGCATTAGGAGCACCGAAGCCTAGCCACTACACCACCAGTGAACCCCAAAATTCAACTGCTACTGGCCTACTGTTGACCAAAAAGCCTTTTTGGTAACAGAGCCGATTAACACACATTTTTGTATGCTTTATGTATACTATACTGTATTCTTATGATAAAGTAAGGTAGAAAAAATAGTGGACCTGCACAATTCAAACCCATGTTGCTTAAGGGTCAACTGTATACATATGAAGGCTGTCTGAAAAGTATCCAGCCATGTAACATGAAAAATTAATGGATGGATTTTTTCCATACAGCCCATATAAATGCATATGTATATACACATGTATATATGTAGTATTTGTAGATACATGCACATATATTATAAAAACATACAAGTATGCTTGTGCTTGCACACAACCCCACCTGCCCCTGTGTTTCAAGGTGAAGTGGGGGCAGTGCCTCTCAAAACAGGGAGTTGTTTTGGTCGGAATGCTCCAAGGACCAAAACCAGAGCTTTGGATTCCTGAGGACGTACTGTTCTGTTAGACTTAGCATCACATACCAATCAGAGCCAAATCAGTGTGACCAGAATTCCCTTCCAAGTCTTCGAAGAAGGGTGCCCCTAATATCCACTGCACTGGAAAAAACTGGGTGTTAGCCGAATTGCCTAACCCTGAGCTCTCCTGCTCCATCCTCAAAACCAGGACAAGAACGCCTGCTGAGGAGACTGCTTCCAGGCTGGGGGAGAACAGAGAGTGCATGGGAAGTACTCGGCCGTCACCATCTGACAAACATTAGCTATCGTTTCATTGTTCAGAAACATGACGTAAGAACCGAGTGAGTCAAGACTGCTTCTACTAAACTGTAGAAGCCTCTGGTGGAGGTTTAAATAGGAGCAGCAAACGTGAGTGCTCCATGACAAGCCAGATACTAAGTGCTTTACCTTATTTACTCATTAAAGAAAAACGTGCAAGATATCATCTCAGTTTTTTAGACATGAAAACCAAGGCTGGCAGGTTATGTGACCTGCTCAGGGCCACCCAGGGGGTGGGATGGCCACGATCTCACGTCCCTGGTTGTCCCGTTTGGACAGGTCTCTAATAGCCCTTGGGGGACTGCCTCCTTCTCTTGACTCTCAACCTCATAAACCTGTGTGTGCTCACCTGTTGCCATGGCAACGAATACCATCCGGCGGCCACACTGTACACCGGAAGGGCTGGACAGGCCCCTCGGTTGCAGGCTTCTTCCAAGTCCAAGGTTGGTTTCTTAATGTTGCGGCACCTTCGCTCCGGAAACGTTACCAGCTTCCCCAGGGGGGCCTTCTCGCTGCATTTCATCTCTCTCTTCCTCACACCCAAACCACAGGTTGCGGAACACTAGGAGCCAAGAAGGGAGGCGTGAGCGTGCAAAGCTCCCCAGTCATGTCTGCTGAGCAGCTTTCTTCCAACCTAAGGACATACCCTCCACGTGAGATTAAAAGGGCTGGGAGGATGGCCAGGATCCTCAAAACAGGCCACCGAGTCCATCACGCTCCAGGTGAAAAAACCAAAGACCAGAGAATCTGAGTCACCATCCCCAAGTCCCAGAGCTCGTCAGCACCATAGAACAGAACAGGCACCGCCCAGCAGGACACGAGACACCATGTGGGGGTGAGACAAAGTCCGGAGAGAGATGAGATGGCAGAAGGGATCAGGGGTCCACTTTTGGGTTCAACACCTGGGAACTCTGGTCTACCTGAGGCCTCTCTAAGAAGGTGGGAGCCTGTGCCAAGGAGGGTTAGAGGCAGCTGAGTGGGAAGAACCACCACATACCAAGTAATTGTCTTTTACGGTATCTACCCTGCGTCTCTGCTTGACCTGTAACCTGGCAGGAAAAGTAGAGAAGGATGAACTCAGTGTGAGAAAACATCCCCAAAACAAGAAGTATGGGGCCATGATGAACTGAGTAAGAACTGGCATCAGTGTAACACTGAGGGATGACACTGAGCTTTCGTACTTACAACAGCTCTATGAGGGAGGTGCAAATGTTGGCTCCGTTGTACAGACGAGGAAGGTGAGGCTTAGCCACAGTAAGTGGCGAGCCCAAGGTCACACCCATGGCAAATCCTGAGGGACGCATTTAGACGGGGTCAGTCTGATTCAAGCAAGTGCTGAGTCACTAGGCTATAATGTCTCAAAGAAAAGGACGTATTGCTATATCTTTATCATTTAGACAGAATAAAAGGGCACGATGGGGACAATCCAGTGGCAGGTGGGACAGAAACCCCTCCTCGATTGAACCCCACGTCCTCACTATTGACCTTCTCTCATTCCCGACTTCTGTCTTCCTCAGCAGACTGGACCTCGGCTCACAGGTCATTGGAGTCTACTTCTGGCTTGGCCCCTTTATGCATGTTTCCTACATCTGTGAATTCAACTGAGTTTCCCAAGCTGGACATCTAGGAGGCTACACGAGCCCAAAGGTACCAAGTGGCCGCGCTCGGGCCTCTGCCTGTCCCCATCCCTGAAACACTCCCAGCGTCTGCCTTAATCACTGCAGCACCCCACAGCGCCTTGCCTGCATTCCCCACTCTATGGAACAGAAAGCTGCTTGTTTCACTTCTATACTTAATTCCCTCCCCAGTGTTTACAGGATATATTTCTAGAGTGCTACCCGAGGCCCTCATGAAGTTTCCGGTACGTCTGTTCTGTTCTTACCGTGTGTGACGTCCTTCCCTTGTACAGGGCACACCCTCTGTCTGCCACGACCTTCCCCCAACCCCTCCTTTGCCAAATTCCTGGACAGTCCCTTCTGACAAGGATTCCTCCTGGTGCAGGTGGGGGTGCACCCCAAGCTCGCCCGTGGAGTTACCCCCACCAGAGCTCTCCACATTCCTTACCTATGCTTCTGTACCAATGTGTGATGAAGCTTTGCACCACCGCTGCCGAATCAGTGTGGTGGCTGCTTCATCAATGTCGGGAGGGAAGAATAAACAATTACAAGGTACCTGGTCCACGTCTGGGGTGCAGAGAAGCCTTGCACACCTGCACGCTGCTGGGGACACCGAACATTAGAGACAAAAACTACCCCAAACCCCGCTGCACACCTAAACGCGCACCTCACTCCAGGAAGAGACGACCCACTGCAGCCGGTTGTTTTTGGGGCATCGGCCTAGGACGCAGCCCTCCTGCGATGCCGGTCTCGGGGTGCTGGTACACAGGCTCTCGGGGAGGCCCTCGGCCGAGGCGGAACTCTTACACAGGACCTCACGCTTCCTTGCCCCTCGCCCGCAGGTCTTCGAACACTTGAGATGAACATGAAAATCACTTGAAACGAGCATGCAATGGCATTTCTAAATGTTTGGTTTTAGCGGTAAAAAATTAAAATACTCTCTCAAAATATTTCCATGCGAAATTTGGGGTATGTTCCAGGAACTAAAGACTCTCTCCTTTTCGTGAGAAACTCCCCACTCCCCCATTTCCTTTATCCAGGCCCGCCCTATAGACTTGTCTCAAATAGAGACTAGGCTCAGCATTACGTACTACTTAGATTTACCCTCTGTGATAAATGAACATATTCCCTCATTTAAAAAGTACACCGAAGTGTGCGGAAGGTATTCTTCACCACTCCTTAGTGCCCTAACGGAGACAGTCCTGACATTAAAAAAAAAAACAAAACCCTATCAATAAAAAGGAAACCGTGTTCTGACCACTGTTAGGGATACGGGAGTGCATGACTAAACTTACTCAGAACCAACACCCTCCACAATGTAATGTGTCCTAAACAGGGCAGAAAGCGGGGTGGGGCTGCTACCTGGCTTCACTGCTGAGGGGATGAAACCCTTGCTTTTCTTATTGTTCCCTAAAATTGTCTTGCCATCCATGGTTTGCAGAGGCTGGGCTTTCACAGAGCAGAGTTCTCACCCTTGGCACAATTTGGACCAAAATTTTTGTACTGGGGAGCCATCCTGTGCATTGTGGGATTTTCGTCTCTACTAAGTAGATGCCAGTAGTACCCACCCTGCATTGTGACAATAGAAAATGTCTCTGGACATTGCCAAATGCCCCCATTTGAGAACTTAAACATTATGAATGACTGACAGGTAGTTCTATGCGTCTTCCAACTTTATAACTTTGTACTTTTCACTGGGAGTTCGTGGCAACAGCAAACTTCATGCCCAACTACTGTCTATATTCTTTTGTCCCACCGCCTTTCTTGAAGCAAGAGTTAAATATCCTTTTCATGCCTCAGTCTTTGTATTTCCCATTTGCTTTGGAGAATCCAGTAGCCGGTCCTCTGCCATTCCAATCCTGTCCAGCTGTGCTCCCTAGTCTACACTGAATCACTTAGGAAAAGTAATTAAAATGCCCCATTCCATTAGCTTCGTGTGATGCCTACGAAGGTGTGTACAGCTGACAGCTTCTTGGTAAGCAAAGCCACCACCTTTATTTTGGGGGCACCAGGACCAACAACTAAGCCTTTCCCAGTTACCTGAGACCAGGGCCCAGGGCTCCACTCTGGAGGGCAGGCATGGCTGTTGCAGACTTGAACTTGAGTGGGTGTGCTGACAGGGCAGAGAGAGTGCAGCACGGCTGCCTCCCTTTGGAAGGGCTTCGTCTGGACACACTGGACCTTCCGGCTCTGCTGGCCCCTCGCACACGACTTGCTGCACACACTCCATTCACCTGGCTTCCAGCTGTCAGTGAGAAACACAATTGCTTCCAATGAGACTCTGGCTCGTCACTTCCAAAGCAGTTACCATGCAAGATTAACCACCCGGTGAAAAAGCCTTAGAGCAGTGATTCTCAACCTGTGGGTAGCGACCCCTTTGGGGGTCGAACGACCCTTTCACAGGGGTTCGCCTAAGACCATTGGAAAACACATATCAGATAGTTACATTACGATTCATAACAGTAGCAACATGACAGTTATGAAGTAGCAACGCAAATAATTTTCTGGGGGTCACCACACCATGAGGAACTGTAGTAAAGGGTTGCGGCATTAGGAAGGTTGAGAACCACTGCCCTAGATCAATCTCAGAACCAACGAGAGCAAATCATACTGTTATTCTTTTAAAGACCTTGAAGCCTCCACTAATGTGGGCGTCACAGATAGGGAGTCACAGACAGTCACCCCACAGTCCTGGGGAAGAAACATGGGTTCACTGATGACAAAGTACAAGTTATTCCTCTCCAAATCCTAGCCCTCCGCTGAGAGCAGGCACACGGTGAGCAAGTACGACACGACAGCTACATGGGAAAATAATGGTGTTCGATCAGATTAATTCCTTTGCCTTTCAAGCTCTAACAGTCTAAATCTAAATTTTATTTCTAACACATCCCTAATAAAGAACAGTCCCTGACAATCCCCATTATTCCAAAGGAAAATAGTGGGGAATGACTAATAAGGTGGAGAAGAGAGGAAAGCATGCCGCCCCTCCAGCATGGCTGTCGTGGCGAGGGGCTCCTCCATTCTAAATAGCCAGCCAGCTTGTTGCACAGACCACCCTTTCTCCATGGCACCATCGGGGAAGTTCTGGGAGTCGGGCACAGCCTCGGCTCTCCCCCTTCCCATGGATGCGTATGTGGTCCCTTTCTTTGGTTAGCTGAGATAACCAGTGATGAGAGAGAGGAGGCTTAAAATAAATCATCAGCTTGCCATTCAAGCGTGCTCACAATTGCTACATGTGTGTATACACACACCCCACCCAACACCGAAAGGGGAGATTACTCCACAGGCGTCAGTAACACTGTCTAGGAAACACGTCTTAGGCCACATGTTTCTTAGACCCAAGTATTTGTTAGCAAAAGAGGAAAATCCATGAAAGCATGCCCCCTCCACCTCGCTTTATTTCTTCCTTTTGTGTTTAGGATACAGCTGGTTCCAGATTCTAAAAGAAAAACTGGGTTGACAATTGGGCATATGCGATTGGTGGACAGCTAAGACTCCAGACAATTACAACAAATGCACTATTTGTAAGGAAAAAATATATGTGTAATCTCTTCATAAAGATTGTGTAATATAATTGCATCACCACAAAGCAAACACTACTTATTAAGATGATCTGAGACATTAGTGAACACAAAACATTGCTTCAGGAGAAATTCTGTCAATCCTATATAAATACATTTGGCGGAAGATAAATCACACAAGGAAAAGATTCCATTTGGCCAGGAAGATTACTTAAAATGAAGTTCAAACAATAGTGTGGCTAAGACCCAGCCCAAACAACCCACGGAGCGCCCCACAGGGCACTGTCATCAGAAGTGGATTACTACTTAGCCTCTAACCCCCTTCTTTTTAGTTTGCTACTGTGTAATTTGCATTTGAGGTTTCATGGTCTACATAGCATTATGATTTTTAAATTCTTAGACAACTATATAAAAGTTAAAAACACAACCATATGTAAATATAACTAATGTAGAAATCTGGGTTGTTTAAATATCTGTTTGATTTAATGCAGAGTGCAGAGGAGTCTTCATGTAAGGGCTAGAAAAAAAGACACCTTTATATCCCAAGGTTAAGTCTGCATAGCCAGAGTCAAGTGAATGTCTAAAGCTAATATGTGTTTTTCAAGTTACGTATTTAACATGAACTACTTTCTTTCTTCTATTACTTTTTTTGGATATTCTATCTATCTTTGTACCACTTTTGATCAGAAGTGGGCTTTAATGATCTTATACCAATAATAAAGGCATACAGGATACAAATACAAACAGAGAGACATTTCCAGATGACTTACTAGGCAGGGCAGGAGAAAGCATTGCAAACCTTGGGTTCAGTTGCGGGCTTGGTTCTTGGATTGCAGAGTGAGGAATTGACTTGAGTATTTTGATCTCGTAAGCAAATGGCCTTTACACTTACGTAACCTAAGAAATCACCAAAAGTTACAAGTAAAAAGTACAGATAACCCATTCAATTTCACTTCCAAGTTTAGCCTCCGACTTACCAGGATTCTGATATTTTATTTAAGATCCATATGTTGTGGGAGAATGCCTCCTCTTGGTAAAATCTGTAACTAATTTGAGTCCCAGTTTTTCCAAGGGAATAGTTTTCATATATTAAAAATGTTAATGGGTAATTTCTTCATTTTCCAGACTGCTATGGATTCTAGAACCATACAGTGATATACACAACCTTTTGAAAATGGGACAGTTACTAATATAAGGGAAACGTTCACCAACTTTAACTCACATTGCACACATCTAATGGAAATGTTCTCCAAAGAAAAACCACTGGTGAATTTTGCATGGAAACTCTTAAGACGTGGGTTTTCTGTGAAACATCTTTTACTTCTGTATGATTCACAAATAAAAAGGTGGACTGAGTGTATTCACAGCTGTCAGCTTGGACTCCGGGTGTGTGTGTGTGTGTGTGTGTGTGTGTGTGTGTGTGTGTGTGTTTTAGTGGCATCCTACCGCCTGGCTTTCAATGTTCATTTCAGGACTCATCAGAGGCATACATTTTTTTGTGAATAACTGTATTTGTGAGCTCCCCAAATTGGAATGCTGCCTCCCCTTTGATCTGTGCTTGTTTATATTTACATGGTGTTTTTCCTTAAAATGGCATCTAAGAAGCAATGAAAAGTCACTCCTGCTGTAACGATTAGGTTGAAGTAAGTTTGCTTTCAGGAGGCACTAATCAAAACCACACTGGGATTCCCTAAAGTTAAGAGTTTACTTCGGGAGAACGGAATCACTTGGAGTCGTCTTCTCATGTGCCTGGGAGGCAGCAGTCTGTGAGTCACTGAAGGGACTGCTAAAGCAAGGCAAGAGGGAATCCCACAATGCACTTCTCCAGCACCCTCCCATTGGTTAGAGTTACTTCCTGTAAATGGACTGATTCCCTCCCTCCCAAGGAACTGTGCTCTCCCTGGAACACCAGGAAGTTATCACAAATGCTCTCAAATAACATTTGATACATGAAAAACTGCTCATGCTTCAACACTAAGTAAAAAAAGTGTAAAGATATTTCTACAGCATAGTTTTTGTTCTGTAAAAATGACCCAAAATGATACCTATGGCATGTGTCCAAGAATGTCACACACACTTATTTTTGTATTTGTGTAATAAAAAGAATAGCATGATATAGACCAAAGTATTAATGTTGGCTATTGCTGATTTAACGATTATGGGAGATTATTACTATTCTTTACAGCAGTTTGCCTTTAAAATGATTAATAAAAATGCATTCCTTGTTAATATTTTTTTAAAAAGAAGTTTTTGCTGATTAGCCTAAACACCTGAAGAACAGAACTAAGGCTTTCTTAATTTTCTAGATTTCTGTCTGCTTTTAGTTCCAAGATGCCTCATTTTGCTAAGTAGTATGGACACAGAAGACCCACGGTCCCGGCTGATCTGAGAGGGAGGGAATGAGTGACCACCCCTTATGCTCCCATTTCGTGGACCTATTTATGGACTTCCATTCCTTTTCCCAAAGGGGTAAGTATAACAAAGATTGACTTACAAACAAATATGTGATCTTTCTGGATCTCAATAAAATGCCTGCCTTCTACTCACGGAGAAAATAACTGTTGTTTTTTCTTCCTTTCAAGGGGTATTTCTCAGATTCAATCCATTTCCTTACTCAGAGAGACTTTGCTGACCTCACCCCTGAGGGAATGGAATGGTACAATATCCACATTTCAGAGAGCCATCTTAAGTCAGCCGTGCATGTGTTCTCATTTGTCATGACCCTACCTTCTAAAAGTCCCAGTGGGAGGTTTATAGCAACAGAAAAGCCAGGAGAGGGAGAAACTAAAATGTAAACTGGAAAAAAAATTATATGTATATACATATGCATATGTATATATATGTGTGTGTATATATATAATTATAAATGTAAGAATACTACATACATATATATGTATGTAGTATTCTTACATTTATTTACGTGTGTGTGTGTAAATATATTTTTAAATGTATTTCCCCCCATAAGTTTCTGATATAACTTGAGTCCTGGCTGTGGTTGACTTGAGTTTTGTGAGACCTGGTTTCCTTCTACAAAGGAAAATCCTCAAATAGTACAATAATATTTGCTTTTTGCAGAGATGATTCCCATAAAAGACACCTCTTTTGTTGCTTATTCAAACCACACAATGTCAGAGGCCTGGAGTGACAGAACCTGTTTTAAGGAGATAGTTGGAGGATGGCGTGAAGAGAGCCACTACCTCCGCCACAGGAGACGGGGCACTCGGACTGCACTGTACTCCAGGCGTGGCTGGGCCTTTTCGCGGCGGGCTGACTTCCATTCGTGACCTTGGGAAGCGCATACTTCCAAGCTATGCCTGGGTTTTTGCCTTGCATCAGGATCTGGACAGCAGAAGACACAAATCAGAGATCAAGACACAGGTCAGACCCCAGGATTCCAGAAATCTCACTGAACATTTTCAAGATATTTGGATGACATTTTGACCTGAAAGTTGGTTCACATCATTGTTCCCAAGTATGTTTTATGTTGATTAAAAATTTCCCATGCCACTTTAAAATGTATGCCTCTGTATCATCCAACCTGTGATTTAGATAGAGGCTATGTAAGGAAACGTAACAACATTTGCCATAAGCCCAGAACACTCATCTCTAGGTATCGTTTAATAAATAAACAATGGCACTAATAAAGCAAAGAATTTTTTTTTACATTATATTGAAGGAAAGGTCATTACATTATGAGGTCTTAACCTTCACATTTAACTTGAAAGCCTAGCATGATAACAACACATAGGGGGTGCCCTACAGATCATGGGTGAAACTCAATCTACATATATACATTTTTATGATTTATCTTGGGTCACAATTTATAATCCCTCTCCTGGACACTAGCAGGAGCTGGGCACAGGGGATGCACTCCAAAAACCTTAGGACACCCCACTTACAACTGTCTATCATCAACTTTAGAATCCAAATAGATGTCCAACAGGGGTTCCAAAGAGAATCTGCCCGAAGAGGATGTACCTGTTAACCACTATACCAAGATGAGCAGATAAGACAAAGGAAGATGGAATGGGTTTAATCTTAAAAGGGCCAGGTCTTAGGATAAATCTGATCCTATAAGTAAGACCTGACTACTAAAACAAGAGCAATCATTTGCTGGCATATTGTAGGTACCTTGCTGGGTTTTTTCTATGCATCATCTCAAAACATTCCTCTAACAATTTTATAATGTAGCTGCCTATTTTTTCACTGAAAGAAACTGAGAAGACCGTGTATAAGACCACACAGGTGACTAGTGAATGAGCTTAAAACAGAACTTAGGATTTCCAACAAAACGTGCCTACGCACTACAATACAAGGGCTGTCCGGAAAGTATCCAGCCATGTAGCATGAAAAATAGAGGCACCTATGGCTGGGGTTTTTTTCTGAACAGCCTTCATGTATTGGTGCAAACGTTATTTGCCTTCCTTCCCGAGTCTCCCTTTTCTTAACTCCTCCTCTCTTAAGTTCAAAACATGAATATAAATAGCTGGTTGTCTCTGCCCCCTGAGTCTTGTGGAAAATTCTTTACCACCAGAACTGGGCATTCATGCCCAAGAAACGAAGCAGTTTCTCTGGCTCTATCGCTGTCTGGTGGGATCCCACCTCAATTAAAGTTGGGCGAGTGGCAGCTGTTCAAGAACCTCCATTATACCAGACCACTCCTTAGGATGCTGCAAAATGCTTTCTACTTTGCTATTAGCTTCAATCTCTCCAGGCATATTATGGCTTACCCTAAAGATTCCATGGTGTGGACATCATTTGTTGTAGAAAAACACAAATCTTGGTGCCTCCCAGAAGCAACCAAAACCCATTAATAGATGGGTCTTTGTTCCCCTTACTCCCATCAAAAACAAAAACAAAACACAACAGCTGGTACAATTAAAACGGACAGATGCCAAATGCTCATTAGTCACCAACGAAAACCTCAAAATCAAGGTCCTAGGGGTCTTTGAGTTCTGAGGATCTTTCTAGTCTTTGTTTTTCTTATATTTACAGCTAAACCATACAACTATTCTTGGAATCATGTGTTCAATTATGTTATAACACTTCATACATTTTGAATACATAGCATGCTTTGAGTTTTGCAGTGTTTCTGTTAATATCTTCATGTGATATTAAGTAAAGACATCTTAGAATTTTATTCACAATCAAACTAGAATTGAGAAAATTTTTACATTTAAAAATTTTTACTGATATTTCAACTCAATCTCTCCAGTTAGAGTAATATCTCAACTGCAACGCTTTTGGTTGATATTTTTTTATGCAATAGGAATGCAGAGATCTTGGGAAGAAATAACACAATGCACCACAGGTATAGGTATGGTAGTAAAATACAACTGAAATGTGTAAGAGTTCTAGTGAGCTAAGGCTCACGAGGCGGGATGATATCACAATACAGTTGAGTTGCATCATACACTCACGTAAGAAAGAACATTCAAGTGTAAGTGTGACAGGGAAGAAATCCACTCACTTATCTCCACTTCCTAGGACCACTCATTTCCCCCATTCAAACTAGATCCTGATTGTCACTGCTTTGGGGGAAAATGATCCCCATGGAAATGCAAAGAAAATTTAAAATAACATTAGTTCTTCCTTTTGGGATTTCAAGGATCTACATGCTGGTGACTTAACAGTGATTTAACACATGTTTTTCAGTGGGCATTTAAAATACAGTCTACTTTCCCTTGTTAGACAGGTTTAGAACTAAGCCATACATGGCATATGGTTTTACTATAAAACATTTTTAAATGTTTCTGTGAACAGCAGAATGCATTAAAACATTAGACTGTGAAGATCAAAGCGTCATTACTATTGAACAGACAAAAACAACCAAGATGTCAAGTTCCCCCAGGTCCCCAGGAAGGCCACCATAAAATGTATCAGTGCTACCGCTGGCCATGGCCCCACCCACCCTGTGCCTGCACCTGTGCCCACACTCTCCTCTCCTGTTACCCACGGAGCCCTGTCCTGGCTCCTGTCTTAGTCCAGATCGTCCCTCGTTCACCGGAGTCATTCCGTCACCTACGTAAGGACATCCCTACTATAGCGGCCCTCCCTTTCCTGAGCTTCTCTGGAATTTTCCTGTCTATTGATCATTCCCATCAGCATCCAAGTAGACTATTATCTCTCTCATTTTAAGGAAAAAAAAATGATCTTATCTCCACATAGCCCTGCAACTCATATCCCATTTCACTGTATCCCTTTATAGCAAAAAGAAAAATAAAATCCTCTAAGAGCTGCCTGTATGCTCCATCTCCACATCTGTCCTCATCAGTCCATGATCCTTCTCTATCAGGTACGCCTCCCCACCCCATTGCTGAAACTGCTCATTTCAAGGGCACCTTGTTACAGTCAGTAGTTGTCAGGCCTCGTCTTATGCAACCAATCACCAGCATTGGATGGAGTTGATCACTTCCTCCCCTCTTTGCCACCAGAAACCCATTTCTGAGCTCTTTCCCTGACTTGCTGAACTTCATTTCTAGTCTCCTTATCTCCTCTATTTGATATGACATAACCTTCAACCTCTAGACGTCTTATTTCTCAAACTCACTTCTGTAGCATCCAGCTCTGTTGTTTTAAATACAATGTACATGTTGGCCATTCCCAAATCTGTAACTCCACACCAGTGCTTTCCAATAGAACTTAGATAACCAGCCAAAACAAGGAGAGAAATAACTTGCACAATTTACTGTACATGTTCACAGAACTATGTGACTTTAAATTACTAACTCATAAAATACATAGTGGTTAGTTATTGTTGTATTACTGTCATAGTTTTATAGTAGATGGCATGTAGGACATATTTATATTTTGTTTGTTGAACATATTAATGCATTCACTGAATGTATAAATGAATAGAGGACTCAACTCTAAAAAAATCAAATGACTCAAGGCCTGACTATAATGTTTATATAGCTATAAACTCACATGTAGAGTTGGATGTATGATCACGTAGGTGAAAAAACAATATTTGTATAAACCAGCAGAAAGCTGATTTAAGAATTTATTTTAGCATCAGCTCATAAAGGCCTCTTAAAGACAGTAATTATTTGAACAAATAGATGCCAAGACCACATACATAAAACATGAGTATTTGTCCATTACAACATATAATTTGCTTCTCAATGATAATTAAGGTTATTATCTCTGCCCTTTTCTTTACCCTGTATTGAGAAGACAAGTGACGTAAGAACAGAATACACAGCAGTAGTTTTCTCTTGAAACTTTTCCCTATTTTTACTTCTTCCTTTGGAAATAGACTATCCATCTGGCTAATAGAATAGAGATCCTCAAAGAAACAGAACTTAAATAAAAATCAACCCTACCCTCAGGAATGGCTACGTAATTTCTGGGGCCAGGGCAAAATGAAAATGCAAGGCCTCTTGTTTTTAAAAACTTATGAAGAATTTCAAGTTGGTGACAGCAGAGCATTACACCAAACACAGGGCCCTTTTGAGCACAAGATCTTGTGTGACTCTGCAGGTTCCCCATCCATGAAGCCAGCTCTGTCCAACCTTAAGGTGGAGGCTTTCTCCCTTGTATCAGTTGTAAGTCACAATTTAAAAGTTTCCAAATTTCAAACAGCCCGGCTGTCTAACAATGACTTCATCCAGTCTTCGCAGATGAAGGCTATAGCCCCATGGCGGACTTGTTTATACCCACATCCCTCCATGTGACCATGACCTTCAGTCTCACTGGAATAGGGGAAGCAGGCAGACC